>JAMKCH010062456.1:0-16890 GCA_023653785.1 Ophioderma brevispina
TATGCGTTTTTAAAAAATGCCAACATTGATTTTCTGTCATGTGACAGCAAACTTTGCAAATCTCCATAAGAAGCCAACAAATATAATATGTGAACATATGAACCTGACTAATAAACAATCCACTTTAATCCATTTTTTATTCCGACTATATTGTTTTACAGCCAAATGTTTGTAAATAAACTTCAATTGAGATGACGTTAGTTGTTTCTCCCAAAAAAAAAAAAAACGAATGTGCTCTCCCGTACCTTAACAGGGCATTTCGTGATCCACGCCTCGTCCCCCTCGACTTACCCAAAAATGAGGATTTTTGTATCATCGGAACCGTTGAGCTAAGAATGTCTATTGACCCAATCTGACGTGCAAGAATTCCGCAAAGTTGTAATTTCCTGTCCTTAAACAGATGAAACAGTGAAACAAACATCTGTTCATAACACCAAACGCAAGATCATATCAATGAAATTTTGGAAATACGCTCTTCTACGATTATATAGTGAAAAAAACAGAAGGTGCTATAATCACAAAATGCACCTTTACATGATAAGGCGGTCTAGGTTTCAAATTGAAAACAAATGAGTCCACTAGTTAATTGAGATATAGCATGATATAAAGTGTAATCTTTCAGCTTGTCACTTGCTTTTTGATTGAGGAAAATAGACTTCCGTTTCAAATTTTTATCTCGATTTAAGCAACGTGTCGGCATGTTCCATGCATTTTTGTATACTTGTCTTGAAGAAAGTTCTCATCCTGTGATTTTTAAGCATAAATATATTTTGTATATTATTATGAAAACATATTACAAGCTTTTTCAAAATTAATTTATTATTACAACAATATTCTTTAGGTATCAAACCAACTCGAAATATTCGACCTCGACAGCATTTCTTATGTATTTCTTTATTCAATCACCAAGTGATTTAAAGCAATTATTTAAAAATTAATTTAACCCATTAGATCATCTCCTATTTGCACCAAACTGCCTCAGACGATTAATAATTAATATTTAAAATAAATTAAGAAATTTTCTCAGATCAAATAAAATTTTTTGGCAAATTTATTTTAACCAATACGTTTCGCTCAATTCTCAAATGCTGAAAATCCGGATTTTATGAACGGAAAGTACGTAACTAAACACGAAAAGACGTTGTCAACGTGAAATTTTGCACAGATCTTAAGCATTAAAAGGGCTGTGAAACCACGAAGCCAGATCTTTGAAATTTGGGTTTTGAATTTTGAATTATGGGGTGCTAACGTTTCCTGATTGGTCCCCCAGCTGCTGGGTGGACTGGCAAACCATAGCAAAAATTCGACTCTTCATGGTTTTCTATATCCATGCACATTCTCCCCAGTATTTCGTTTCAATGCAAGTTACCGTTAAGCAGTTACATTTGTTCCCGTGTTTAGCTAATCAGAGGCCCTGTTCAGTTACCATGACAACAAGATCAAAATAATTGCCATTTTTCAAAACTCATGCGACATGGGCTACAATATGAAATACAACATGCATTGTAACCTATTGGTAAAGTCAAGAAATTTCAACGAAAATTTGGATAAAAACCTAGCCACCCCTTAAAATCTGCATAGTCTTGTTTATCAGAGGATTTTAATCCTACATAATAGTGCAAAATATGTTTTTAACCATACCTTGGAAAACAAAAGAATGTTACCACATCACGTCTACTTAAGCAGAAATCAATGTAAAATTGTAATAAAGAGATGATTTTACTCGGTGCCATACATAATGTACTTAATATAATACATAATCATTTTAAGATGTTGAAATTTGAAGCAAGTTTTTTTTTGCCAAAAAATGCAATTCATGCACAGATTTAATTACTGTTTTGTTTGGAACCCGGTACAATTTACTTCACATATATCTTGCAGAACTGTTAACGTGATAGTGAACTACAAAACCGGAACGTGACTACACACAGCTGGTTAAACCTGTCCCCATTTACTTCAAGTAGGTAATGATGAATCCAACGGAAGAGGTACAAAACCACGCAAGGGATCAAATTGATTTACAGGAGGCCACCTTGAGTATATGAACAAAGAAGCTGTATCAAGGTGTACCAACCTTGTTTGGGGGTGGGGGACAGGAAACAAGGCAGTTGCATACGTTTTGATAAACCTTATGTCCCACTGGGTTAAAGATGCCTCAATGTTCCATCATCACCTGATGATCCTATGTCAGGGTGAAACTCTAAGTAGTGAGCGTTGGTATACCTTATGTCCCATTGGGTTGAGATGCAGTCAATGTTCCATATACCTGATGATCCTATGTGAGGGTGTAACTAAGTAGTGAGGTTGGTATACCTTATGTCACTGGGTTAGATGAAGTCATGTTCCATAATCAATGATGATCCTATGGACGGGTGTAACTCTAAGGAGTGAAGCGTTGGTATACCTGAGTTCCAATTGGGTTGAGATTGCAGTCAATGTTACACCGCATTACCTGAGATCTATGAGGGTGAAAGTAGGGCGAATTAGTGAGCGTTGGTATACCTTATGTCCCATTGGGTTGAGATGCAGTCAAGGTTCCATATTACCTGATGATCCTAGTTGAGGGGAAAGTAGGGTAAGTATGGAGTTGGTATAATTATTGTCCATGGTTGAGGCGTCAATGTTCTTCATTACTGATGATCCTATGTGAGGGTGAAACTCTAAGTAGTGAGCGTTGGTATACCTTATGTCCCATTGGGTTAAGATGCAGCCAATGTCCTCATCACATGATGATTCTATGTGGGGTGAAACTCTAAGTAGTGAGCGTTGGTATACCTTATGTCCCATTGGGTTGAGATGCAGTCTATGTTCCATCATACCTGAGGATCATATGTGAGGGAGAAACTCTGAGTAGTGAGTGCAGCTATTGCAGTCTAGCCTTGAAATACAAACGTTATTTCTGTAACTTTGAGAGATCCCTGAAAAGGAAACACAAACGACATTTCCGCTGGCTGATGATACAAACACAATGTTCTCACCGTCACTGTCAAGGCATATTGAAGAATTAGTAAAAAGTTAGTGGCCGTCCACTAAGATCTAGCAAGGACATCACACGTCTCACAGTTCACAAGTCCAGAAGTGTTGCTGGAGATCGTCGTTTTGCCATCGCTGGTGTCAAGGAATGTAACTCACTGCTTCGGCAATAAGAAACCATTGTCTTCAGTCTTGCTTTCAAGAAAACATCTCAAAACTTATTTTCTGAACAGTATGTTTCTATCCTGGTTTTATTTTGGGTTCCTGTATCCTTGTACGCGCAATGGGCCCTGACGAATTGCGTTTTCAGAATCTTGTATGTATGTTTATGATGATTATGCTATATAAAAGTTCACTGCACCTTACCGATAAGCGTGTTCTTTACTTCACTACGTTGCCAGATTAAGAAGTACAAGATTCAAATGATAGTTGGTCATTTGATATCTGGACGGTTTAGTTTATAAACAGGAAAACCAATATAAAATAAAAGAGTGGATACTTTTAAAACAAATTTACGTTTTGAAAACATGAAGAAATTATAATCATTTTAAAAGCACTGGAATTTTCAAAAATATTATCTCACAATAAACCAAAACCATTTCAGTTAGAACTCTCAGCCTCACGATTGAGTATCCTGCTTCTTGTTTATTTCCTGTTAAGAGTGCCACTTTCATTGTGTATGTTCTGGGCTTTTTGTGTTGTCGAGTTCTCTCTCATCACAGTAACTGTTCCCTTTTCAACTGTAGGGTGAACAAATCACACACTATTTTTAATATCCGTCAAGTTATATATCATCCTGTGTACAAAATACTTCCATCAATAGTGAGGTCTAACTAAAACATGTTTGCACTATATCAATCTGTATACAATGTACAATTTTATAACAAATATCAACAACAAAAATACGTTTTTAGTATTAAAAACTATAACTCCAGCTATCAACGTACAACACAGAAATACATTATAAAGAAATTAACTGCCTAAACTAATATTACAACAAAAATATCTTAATAGTTTAATTTCATTAAGTTGACCCAAATGTCAACAGTTTGCTCCATAGAAGCATGTGGCGAGGGTAGAGTCTTAAGATCATTTAAGTTCAGTTGAACTTAAAACCAGACGTCTTCTATTTACACCGAGTTATGTAAAAATTTCGGTAATGTAATAACCGACGTGTAATGTAATAAAATTTTGACGTGTAGTAATAAAACGCGTAATGTAAGAAAAATGACGCGTAAGTTATAAAAAACATTGACGCGTAATGTAATAAAAATTTTCGTGGAATGTAATAAAAAAATGAGAGTAACGTTGTACTAAAAATAAACGCGTTATGTAATAACATGGGGGGGGGGGGGGGGACAATATACTCGAATTAACAGTAATTTTAGGAAATTAAAAATTCTATTAACCCGGTGTACTCACGGCGCACGGAAAACCCTGATCAAGCACGTGCAGGGTAACTTTATTCCACCGCACCCGGTAGGTACTTGGTAGGAACTATTTAAAACTTTAGTGTACTAGTTTGTGCACTGCCGTTGGGGTATGGTGTGGGAAAACTTGGAAGTGGGTCATGTGTACCCCATTAGACCCACTCTGAAAACACGTTGTGGTGGATTTTTTTCAAAACTCTGGTCATGGTGGGATACATAAACACAACCATGCAACATATCTGGAAAAATAAATTCGATTGTACCGATTCAAAATGGCGTCAAAAAACGGACTGGCTATTTATAACGCGCACAACTTTCCCCCGAAGAACTGAAAAAATGCTCATCATAGGACAACTAAATAAATTTACATGATGAAATACAAATTTTAATTTAAGGGGCAAAACAAGTTGTGCATATTGACACATAGTGCTATTTATGCTAATAGCATAAAAACGCCATGGCCGATTTTTTTTCCACCAAATATGCGCAAATGATATTTAGACAATTGCATAAAAATTTTGGTTAAACATAATTTAGCCCACGAAAAAAATAACATGCGGGTCCACATGGACCCCTCTCACTTTAATTATCACCATTTTCCACCTTGCTAAAACCCACTTTCTTGGTGCCAAATTATCTTGTCAATGGGCATTTATAGTCCACTCAATTATGAAAATTACTAGTACACCTGAGACAAAATTGCTACAGAAGGTTTCCTTGCTGTATCTAGCAGTAACAGATCTCCCAAGCAACATACAAAAAAGTAGAAAAAGGGAAGCCTGGACAAGACATGCTAATTTGCAGTATCTAGGTGGATATTACCCCCATATTTCGACCAAAGGTATATAGCTAATTCAATGCATGTTTAGGGGAGATTTCCACTTTCTGGTAATATTTGAACATGTTTTGCATGGCTATGCCTGAAAGGTGTGTTATCCCTTGCAATCGATATATTAAAAGTGGAAAGTGGATGAGTCATTATTAGATGGCCGAAATTTTCCCGCCAAATTAAGTTTGCATTCTAGATGATTTGTCAGGCTGCAATCGGAATGGATCTTTATTTAGCAAATTATTATCAGAGAGTATTTATTCAAACACATGGGGTCAATTAGGCGGGGGGGGCCCTCTCTATGCGAAGTGATGGTAGGCCACTATATGTTCTTGTCCTGGGGAAAAATAGGTCCCTCCCTGGGTCCTTTTCCAAAGATAAAAGGTACCCAAATACGGTCCTTCGGCTAAACAAGCTGAATAAATATGGGGTAATCCAGTATGAAACTTTAAGAAAGGGGGGGGGGCAATGATGTTAAAACCTGAAGTGAAAAATAGAAGTGCTCTTTTCCAGAGTTCAAATTGCCATGAAAAAAAAATTTAAATTGCGCCATGAACTTATAAAATTGTATTAAAATGTGCACGTAGGCTGCGAAAAAGTTTAAATTTGGGGTGTTCAAATTTCTTTTTAAAAAAATTGAGAACTTTTATACAACTTGTCATAAAAGTGGATAGCAGGAACGAAGAAAAAAATGGGGGTCATTGAACATTTTAAAAAGGGGATCATTTGGTAATAGCCTGGGTTATAGGTAGGACAGAAGCATAAAAAGGCGGTCAGATTCTAGACGTCCCAAAGTCAGCATCTCACTAGACCTTGACTACGCAGCCTAACAGGGGATGTGATATGTGCTGCACAAAATCTACTATAAAGCATTATTTGAGAATGCTACAGACAAAGTAGGCCTATGTCCTAAGTGCCAAGAGACGGAATGGAATAACATGACCTTCATGAGGAAGAGCATCAACCTATCTGCAACTACACACGGTACCCAATTCAAAGAGATTAGACATCAATTACCTTGGGTCCTATGTTGGACGCAAGAAATATTCATGAGTTTTAAAGGGGGTCTCATCGCTAATAGCATCGTCCCCATACTCCAAGATTTACTGGAGTGGTCAGCATTTTGGTATTGAAGAAAGCTACTATTTGTTCCCATTTACTCTGTGAAAACGCTTAGGGCTAAGGATATTTGGTTGGAAGTTATGAGGCGAAAATGTACCCCATTTTAGTCGACCGATATTAATTTTACACATATAGGGCTACGAAAACCATGTTTTAGCTCTCCAGAAAACGGGTTTAAATATCAGCGCAAAACTTATAGATGGGATTTAGGGGTGAAGTCCATTCTAGCAAATGAAAACTTTATTTACTTACATCGAGTCGCTCCGCCTTTAATATATTGTATAATACTCAAAATATCGCAAAAATGGCCACATATGTTTTATGCAATCGCATGTCTTGCTATTCTTCCTTTTTTCTACCTTTTTATATGTTGTTCGGGGGGCTTTAACAAAAGTTGAGCAAGAAACCTGCTGTAGCAATTTTGTCCAGGCATACCGAGATGAGTGGCTCTTACGCTCCCTATAATGCAAAAACTAACATCCACCGGGGTATACAGAGTGTCCCAAAAATAATCAATCCTCGCAGTTGGTGCTCTAATTTCAAAATTACTGAGAAGTAATAAACATTTTATAACATATTGACAATATTTGACAAATCTTGTATTCGTACATCCTGTCCATTATTGTCCGATACGGTTCACTATTGTTGAAAAACAAGCTATTATGTACCCGCTGTCAAATTACCCATTCCAAGTTTTGCGTAGATCTTTGAAGCAGGTCCCCTTCAAAAGTTGAATAAAATGTCAACTTAAAAAAAAAAAAAAAAAAAAAAAAAAACCCTAAGTTTTTTTTTTTTTTAAATCTAAAATATTTGTCCGTTATTGTTTATCCACTTCTTTTATCGTCTTTTTGCGTCTGTGCAGTGTTTTCCTCTACTTATATTGAGAGTAGTAACTTAGCGACATGGCAACTTACATGTTTACTTCATGGTGTCTGACAAATCCGCGTGAATATGCAAAATGCAGCGGAGGGATTAAACAAAATGAATGGAAAAGGATGAATGGATGTTTTGAAGACCATATGATATATGTTTAATTGGACCATTTGATAGACAACAACAAACAACACAATAACCCTGAAAAACCAAACGTGAGTTACATCAACACAATTCAGTTGTCTTTGTAAACAGAGACATTTTCCCTTATTTGTCAAAGACTGTTGCCTTGACAATGCTTTTAATTTAAAATATTTAGTTTCCAAAATTATACTGGGTTAACAATACCCAACTTAAGTAGTAAGTGTTAAAGAAGACAGGAAAGAAAGACAGGAGAAAAACAAAACCAGCCACTCTGCGTACTTTGAGCATGTTTCTTGATATGTGATTGTGTATTATCAGTCAAACTTGGAACGGCTTAAGATTGTGGCTTCCTTTTACCTAATCGCCTTTGTTCTAACAAATCAGTGAAGCAAATCGATGAACTTTAACAGTATGTTGAGAAAAAGGATAGGCCGTACAGATGTCTCGCACATTTTCAACCTTTAAAAAAAATAATTTTGAATTAAAGCCCCAACCATTTCCGTTCATTTGGTATTTAATCCTCCGCTGTAATTTACATTATTCACAGCGATTTGTCAGCCCCACTGGAGATAAATTTTGGGGGCCAAGGTTGCTAAGTACTATTCTAAATATGAGTAGATCAAATACGTACAACAGAAAAGGCGTGGCATATAATAAAACAATAAACGACAAATATTTAAGTAATTTATTTTTTTCAAAACAGACAGGATTGTACCAGGAGTTTTTGTAGTTGAAGACATTTAATTCCACTTCAAGGTGAACCAGTTTTCAAACGATCTAAGGCACCTTTGGAATGGGTAATTTGACAGCAGGTTACATAATAGCCTGTTGTTTTTTCAAACCAGTGAATCGTATCAGGCAAAAATTGGACAGGTTGTACGAAACAAGTTCGTCCATGTTTTGGTACTTATTTTGATACCAATGGAACGAAAAAACTCTAATCTATCCGTGGTGCTTAATTGTCTAGGAATCGGATGTTTCAGTAGAAGATCAGAGAGAAGCCCCCCTTCAGGTAGACCTTGGTAAACAGGCGGAGTATTAGAATAGAACTTGGCTGGCATGTTCGTGTGGTTTTCGTCTTTGGTGTCCGTCTAACCGATTATTGGGTCTTGGAGTATTCTCCACATTCTTCTGGCCTCGCATCAAACCTCCTACTTGGTGCAGGTATAAGAGCGCTCTTTTTAAAGAATACTTAGGAAGTTGGTACCCGACTTCAAGGTGGAGAGGTGTGACTACTTCTCCTCCTTTCCTGGCTGGTCTTAAACACTCATGCTGTAGTTTTGTTCATGACAACCTAAGTGTCCGGAGGGGGATTATGCTACCCAAAATTTGTCTAAAACGTTTAATCTCTAAACATGTCAAATTATCTAAACACCAACTGTTTATATGTCTAAATCACCAAATGTTTTTAATTTCTAACGCCATGTGTTTAATTTCTAAACACAAATTGGGTTTAATGCTAACATTTACCACCCTCTAAAACCCATCTTGGCCCCGCGTTCACTTTCTTCTAACACTGTTTTAGAGGTGGTGCAAAGGGGGGGGGGGGAGGTATTTTTTTTAATTGTACTTTTTTTTGAGGGGGAATTTGGGTCCCTTCTCCATAGACACTGTACCAACGGTCAGTTTAAGTGGGCTGGCGGGGGGGGGGGCTCAGCTTCTGAGCAGGCTCGAGCCCCCTGGTTATTTTCCGTATATATTCGAAGCCATTCATACCTGCCTCCCCCACCCCACCGGTTGGTGGTCGTCACAACTAAGCCCTAACCATCTACCAGAGGTACATATTGGGCGTCATGCCCCCCCACCAACCCTTGCAGACCAAGGAAAAACCCCGCGGCAGATAATAATTTATAAGATAAGTTTAAGACATCGTGCATTGTTTAGAACCTTAGCTAGCCAGGCATAAGCCTGGGGAACGACACTTAGCCATTTTAAGTCAATGCGAGTGGGGCTATTTATGTGTACCCGCCCAACCCTTTGTCCCCTTTCCCCAACCCAAAATTTTATTATTACGCGTCGGGTAGTTACAATTACACGAAATTTGTACATAAACACGGTGTAAAGCATCAACTGCGTTATCGGAATGTCCTACAGGTTCAAAACCTGAATGGGCAGCGATTGTGCCAACGGTCCTTTCTGATATTAGTCCACCAAATAATAATAATTGAAAATATTACAGATGTAAATACATGTAATTTTGGAATGGACTCCGTAGGTATGTACGAACGTTTGGCCATAAAAATAACATTCTTAAAAACTTAGCCAAAGTATAATGTAGGGTAATCCCATATTTCATTGAAAGCGTGCGCATCCGAATAGAGCGACATGTAACCTTAGTTTCGGTATTCTAGAGTAAGGGCACTACAGCTGGGTCAAAATAGTTTTACGCACGTGTGGTGCTTTATATGTCTTGACTCTAATTGAACCACGGAGGTCGCCTTGGAAAGTAATAACTTTTAATGTAAAGCCTGAGCCAGCTATGCCACTCTCCCCTTTGCCCCACCAATTAATTTGGTGGGCTTAAGCGAATGACAAAATTGCTTGTTTCAATATGGTTAGGAAAGTGGTGAAATTATATCAGTGTTGCTAAGAATTTTATCCTTCCACCCCCCCTGCCTGTACCTTCGCCAGCTACCCATTCAAGCTGGGTGAACTTAAGGTACCCCCAACCCTTGAATCGGCTTGGCGGCCTCTGGTGACTCTCTTGAAAAGTGAAAGACGTCAAAAATCACTCTAAATTTCGATTAATTTTAAATTAACTCTATCGAGTGGCTTTTTAGCTCTAAAATAGCTAGAAAAATGCACCTACACCTTACTCGCGGTACCGAGCTCAACTTCTTTCGAGTGCCTCAAATGGCACTCTGTCTTGGGAGTGAAGCCCACTCTGAACTATTATCGACCGGATTTTACTGTCTAAACGAGTAGAAATCTCACTCTTTTTCGGAGTGAACATAGCCAAGCAGACGAAACGCCGCAATCGCAGTGATTATTTTCGACACAACATGGCCGGGACGAGTTTTAAGTGAGACGGAGCAAACGGTGTTGCCAATTAAATAGTGAAGAATCATAAATATCTTCACGGGTGAGTAGATTGTATGTGTCGGTCCGGTTCAGACATTTAGCAGACAAAGTGTGGATAAAGCATTAATGGTGCTTTACTGTATTATCAACTCGTACCGGTAGTCTCTGCCAGGCTAGGCTGACACAGTTACGAAAGCACATCAATGCATGTCACGGGCATGAATGCCATGATCCTGCACGTCATGCATGCACTACCATGGCGTGTCTCACGAATCATGCAATGATGCGCCACAATATTCATTCATTCCAATACAATATACTCCCCAAACAAACAAATTCATAGAACAGCAACTCGAGAAGATGACCGAAGTTCACTCCTAAAAAGAGTTTTAATCAGTTTCACTCTTTTCCTTGAGTTATTTTGGTTCACTCTGTTATTTGAGTGGCTCTCACTCAAGATTTCGTCACTCCCTGGGCTCTTTTTGAGTGGGAGTTCACTCTTTTAGAGCGGTTTTTTCACTCTTTCGTTGTAAGAGAGTAGGGCGAGAGTTCTCTCATAACCTAAACCACTACAATCAAACAAACATTATCAAATCCGGCATAAAGAAGAGAGCAAATATATTTGAAATTATCATTGTCAGAAAAACATTGACAATCGAGGAACTAGTTAGGAGAGCACTTGGCAATAAGATGTTGGTTTTTTCTCATATAGTGGTTAGAAGTTTGGTGTCTGAAGATAGCTTTAAAACATAGACAGTGTTTGTATTTTACAACAAACCTGTAAAATTGAAACTACATGGTGACCCCCTCACCAATCCTTTTTTAACATTATCAAATATACATTTGTCTAAAAATAATATCACTTTATTCCCTATATTATTCACATTGTTACTTAAACATCACAGATTCGCTACTTTTATTGGTCTTTAGTTATGTTTTTAACCTGCTTTGAAGAAAACTGAACCCAAAATCGTACAACTGGTTGGGATTTTTTAAAAAGAAAGCAATTAGTGATGAGTATTCACAAACTCCACCAATTCTACACATTTAGATAGGTCCTGTATAAGGAGTCTAACAATTTCAAACACAAATTCACACAATCATTGAATTTAAAATACTACGGAACAGTCCCAAGATCATTCCATGACAATGGAAATGTTAAAACATTTAAGAAAACAAATGCACATACGGTATACTTAAAGGTCATTTCGTGATTCCAGCACCTTCTGTTATTATTATTCAATGATATCCTTGAGAAAATCTTATCACAAATTTTGAGTTGATACCGATCTTACGGTTTTGTGTAATGAGCAATTGCTTTTTTGCCACGGTCCCATAGGCACTGTGCTGTAATTCTGTCCGTTACGGACAGAAATACAATGGCGAAATTCTTACAGCGTACGATCGAATTTGCACGCTAAGATTAGTACCATTGGATTACTAAGGCTAACGGTTCATTCAGATGATATAAAAAACCCCTTTATGAGGTAGGTCGGGGGACAAAGTTGTGGATCACGGGTTGGAAATCGGTTTATCTTGGGGGGATTTGTGTAATGTTTCATGTAAGTTTTAAATATTAGATATTGATTTTGCGTGATGATACTTATTATGTCCATTTGACGGCCATTAAAACGAAAACTTACATGGATACCATACATGGTATTTAAAACAGGTGTGCAAGAAGGTTAACAAAATAAATAGTATGCCAGATGCAACAAAACACAATTTTGGCCATTGTTATACTAAATGATGAGAGAATAATACATCAAAAAGGAACATGTATTTGCAGCGGAGCGAAGGTTTTTTTTTGGGGCGGGGGCAAAATATAAAGTAGGTATAATTGATACTGAAATCTATACCAACATTTTGGCCTTATTCTAAGGATTATCGAGAAGGATTAAAAAAATGGTTATAGTTTCCTATCTGTGGTTATAGTGTAATAGTTTATAGGGCAGTAAAGGTTCATGGTCATCATTTGGTTTACCCAGTATCAAAGTGCTCCACTTTTTTTCAAAAGGGACTACATGAAGAATTGGGATAAAAGGACCAGGGAGATATATACCTGCACTCATTTCACCATTGATCACCTTTGTAATTAGAGGTCAAAATAATAAATCTACATATCCTTGGGGGTCATTAATGCTGACCATCTAATTTACATACTAAAATGTGTCAATTGCAGATCAAATTTGCATGTTCTTTTATAGACGTATAACCATAAAACAATGAGACGTTTCGTCGGAATAGGAGCACTCTCAAAGAATTACCCAGGATGACTTGAACCGTTATGAGCATAATAACTAATGATCGCAGATATGGCACACTACACATTTTTTATCCACAGACCGATGAATAAGTTTGTGTAGGTTCAAAAACATTTAACCTGTTTTACTTTTGACCCATGTACAAAAATTTACCCCTTATTTCTCCACTTGCTCAGTGTTGATTTTTATAGGGGGGACCTTTGACACATTATTATTTATGTCAAAAAACATTTTCCTTGTACTAATGATATTTGTATGTAGCCTGCCTGTTGTTGTAATTATTAAGTAAATATCAGTATTACTATTACAAGCAATGGACTTTTAAGTATAAACCCACCTTCAAGCAAAGTATGTACTGTGCTATCTTTGGACATAATGATGACTATGTGTATTATTTACTATGCACTTACTATATCACCCACAATTCTTAAAGTTGTTTGTGCCGATTATGTATTGATTCTCTACTTGCTATGAGGGCATGGCACTTGCACATACGCCTTTTCTAGTACCGGGGGAACCAAAATTGAGGTTTGTTTGATGGTAGAAGCAATGATACATACGGCAAAGCCTTATTCAATATTTTGCCAATATTGGAGGTTGGTTTAATATTAAGGTGTTTTTTCTTTAGACATTGGAATGGAATGGATTTGAGGGCCTCAATATCAGGACGACATGAGAAAAAATATGGGCTATTAATCTGATATCAAAATCGACCCACTACTTCCGGGTAAATCAGGGAGGGTCCCAAAGACGATCGGAACACCGCACCTTTAAAGGACTGACTGCTGCCGTGCAGAGTGTCACCGTGAAAGACAAAGGACTCTAGGGACCTTCCCCAACAGAAAAGGGTGCTGGATTTGAGGGCTCAAATATCAGACGACAATGATAAAAATATTGGGCTTTCATCTGATATCAAAATCGACACTACTTCCGGGTAAATCAGGGAGGGTCCCAAAGACGATCGGAACACGCACCTTTAAAGGACTTGTTGCTGCCGTGAAGAGTCAGAGTGTCAACGTGAAAGACAAAGGCTAAGGACCTTCCCCAACAGATAATGGGGCTGGAGACCTGGCGAATCCAAGCTACTATTTAGCTAATTGGCAAGATGAATAGTTCACAACTTAAAGCACCAGGGTTAAAGCCCCTGATGATTTAAAGTCTGTGCCTTATGAGTCAACATTGTCTATACAAGCATGATGGATTGGTCCTAAAGCTTACTGGACGGCCCAACCCTGATATTGACAAAGATGTATGGACAACTTTGTTAGACGCAAAAATGCTTTCATCATTAGCCACATTTAATGCCGACACTTTCAACAAGCCAGAAGAAGAACTCGTACATGAAGCACAATGTATGTATCGTGTCATCTGCAGTTAACAAGACACCGCATTGTGCACAGCGAGCCTTTACTACAGGAGAATATCCATGGCCATGCGCTTATTATTACAGCCTCTGCATGGAAGGACAAGAGAAATGCAGCTACGGGAGGTGTGGGGTTTCTTTTATCAACAAAGGCTTCTATCAAGTCATGTGCAAACTTGTCAACATTAATGAGCGATCTTGAAGCTTAACACTGACGGGCAATCTGAAACAACAGTATTTGCTGTGACAGCCCCCACAACGACATCCAGAATAAAAACGGTCTCTACTTTACATGAACTCCTGCCACCAGTACAGTTCAAGCCATAATCTTATGTACATCCCTGGAGATTACAACATAAGCTTGGGCCTGACGACGCGCTTCACTTCGCAACAACGAGTCAACAGAAATGTACTGAAGTGACTTCATGGAATGGAACATTTAACCTTGTTGCCACTAATCCAAATTCCAAACATCAGTCAGGTAGATGTGGAACACACCGACGCCCCCAAATGGAGAACTGTCCAAAGGGACTATATTTTGGTCAGAAAGAAGTGGATTAACAGCATTAAGAACTCAAGAGGCATACAACACTTTTGAAGCTGTTAGTATGACACAGGCAGAAAAATTTCTCTTGTAGGAGCCAGAAAGTTATCGTTAGAGTAAAACCACCTCCAGAGATCCCATGAAAACAATAGATCTGGAGGAGGTTTAGTGGGATACAAAGCTTTGTGAGCAGTATACTGTAGCGGGTACCATAACAGGTTCAACACTCTTGTTAATTAGCTTGAAGACAAGAACTCCAACGCAGTATATAATGTCCTCTACCAAAGAAACGGCGACCCCAACAACCCCAACACTACAGAGCGGAATTACACTGTCACCATGGCCTCTAAGATCTACAAACTCCATGCTGCTCAACATACAGAATCACTCCTCACATAGATCCCATTCTCAGACGGAACCTGAACGGGTTTCGCAAAGCCAGATTCAACCATACCTCAGATACTTGCCCTCAGAAGGTCATAGAAGAGTTGAGAAATTCCAAGAAGAAAGCTTCAATTGGGTTCGTAGATTTTGCCAAGGCTTTTGACAGTGTTAAAGGGATGTAATGCTGATATTCTCGCCAAAGTACGGTGTCCCAGATTGAGGATGTCACGGCAATGCCCATCATGTATGATAACCCATATAGCTTTGTGCAGACCAAGGATGGGCCCACAAAGGAGTTCCTAACAATACGGGAAATCATCCAGGAGATGATCTTGCTCCCTATCTCTTGTAGGTCTGGTTGACTACATCCTCAGACAGAGTTTTGACACCATGAACGACATAAGGATCTTACATCAAAACAAGACGTTTTTTGTTTGTTTCCAGACCGTCACATGGGTCAGCATCTCACAGACCTTGACTACGCAGACGATCTACCTCTAAAGCTGATCTGATATTGGGTGCACAAGATCTACTACATCAATGAGGAATGCTGCAGGCAAAGTCGGCCTCCCCTACATCTAAATGGCAAGAAGACTGAATATAGACTGTCAATTGAGGAAGACGATCTCAACCTATTGCAAGCCAGATGGTAGCCAATCAAAGAGGGCAAGACTTAAGTATAGGGTCCTATTGTTGCCGACAGCAAGAAAGACTTCCCTTGTCACGCAAAGGACAAGCTTTGAATGCCTGCCAAATAAACTACACCACGTATGGCAATCTGTATCTCCAATTCAACAGGGCATGGAAAATTCTTAGAGCAGTGTAGAGAGTATCCTGTTGATATGGATCGAGACCTGGACCGATGAAGAAAGAAAGAGCTACGGATAGACGGGATGGCACTACACCAAGCTTCTTATTATGCGAGACAAAATTATCCTGGCGTGCGCCACAAGACCAAAGCACAGATTATGGGACCCTCCAATTTCATCTTCTGGCCAAATGCAGTGAAAGATTGAAGTAAATGTAAGAGTGAGATTCCTTACCATTATTGTTTTGACAAATCGTCTCAGAAGTCACATGTTGGTAAAGTACCATGGCAAAACAGGGGTCGTCGCCCCTTTAACTACATTGATGTGATGCTCGAGACATTCAAGCAGGATCCATCTGACATCCAAAATCCTAATGACAAACATGGAAATTTGGCGGTCATGGTGACAGCCATCCGGCGCGGCCGTTAGATAGATAGAAAGGAATGAAAAATACCGAAATATTTTCGTAGGCTTTTGTTGCGATCCCTGGATTCTGACCTGGGCGGCTGTGGAGCAGTTTTCACCCGTTTTGTTAACTTCTAAAGAACTGAAATCATGATCTTTATCCATCACTTTCTTGTCAAGATCTCATAATTCCCCAGTCTGGTAAGGTTTAGGGAGATCATAGAATCACCTCTTCATTTCCTTTTTGCGGTAATATGGTAGGAAATAGCCAGGATTGTGTGTTTGATAACCAGAACCTTCAGCTGTAATCTGCTGTGTCATGTTTGTAACCAGCCATTAATAGGATGACATAGCAATCTCACCATGCTTTAGCTTACTATCTTCATATCCTTCATCACCAGCATTTCGCTCTCGACTTTCTTTTTACATCTTTATATAATAATAATTATAGGAAAAGAGGCATTTGAAGAGCTTATGTCGGATACAAGTTAGTGAATCTTTCATTCATTAAATTATGAGTATTTGAAACTCTATATGCACCAAAACCTAACACGAGAGTTTTAAAAAGCTATTATATATGCTATTAAAGTGCTTGAGCATGGGATGAAAAGGACACCTGGTGAATCCTGATATAAAACAAATATGGACTGCCTATATCGTGACAATAGGAATAAATATACAATCCACTCGACTCGCCTCGTGAAATGGAAAAGGCAATAATTCATCATA
>JAMKCH010062461.1:0-99061 GCA_023653785.1 Ophioderma brevispina
TAAGTCTTCAAACAATCCAGATTCAGTGACCAAGGGTCACTGACCATGGTGACCATGCCTGTACACTGTACACCCTCACTTGCCTGTAAAGTACTACTGCACCTATACCTGAGTAGATAGGGGTTCTGGTTCATAGAAACATTCAGGCCTCCGCCTAGGTGGTGCTTTAGTGACTTGCCAGTGACCAACAATAGGTCCGCAGGATGTAGTGATAGGAGGCTGTAAGTCACCAAGAATACTGGATTTTTAACCCTTAAGAGGAACTGCACCCCTGTTCAAAAAATATTAAGGCGGGCCCCTGGCCGGTCCAACTAAAGCCTGAGATGTGATAATGGTAGTAAACTTACGTAAAGTAAATGTGTATCCAAATGTATAGTGTTAAATTGTTACTGTATTAAGGTAAGGTAAACAGGACCTGGAGGTAAAATCAAGTATCGTAGACTATTGTATTTGATTTTTTGAAATTGCCCCTGGTTCTCAGGAAATTGCTCCTGGTTCCTGCCTATTCCCAGGGAACCAGGAGCAACTTTTTAACAAAAATTGCCCCTGGTTGCCGCTGGCTTACTTTGAGGCTTGTATGGAATAAAGCAATTATCAAGAATAATTGTGTTCTGGAGACTTAAGTATGAATATTTATACATGGAACACTTACCAAAGAAATTGAGAGGAAAGGAACTGAAGATAGAAAGGGAAAAGGGGAAATAGAAAGGGTACATGGAATGCACAGGACACATCATATGGGTAATATTGTAAATGAAAGGAAACCTGATCAAAGGAGATTTCGGACTTGGTGGTTCTGGTAAAACCTACAGAATGTAAAGAACTCAGAAAACTCAAACGCGTTGTCATAGGTGAAACTCCGTGGAGGTCAGGGGATTACGTCACACGCACATTTCGGCAAATTGGTCCACTTTTTCTGTTTAGACTTTTTTTGGGCAATTTTACTCAATTCTCTTTCTCACACATACGTATGCGAGCACACACATGCATACATGTATGCACGCATGCGCACACACACAATTTTTCAAGAAATGTCATAAATGCTTCCCTGCATGTAAGGTTGCAAATGTGTCAAAGGTGCAACAAGAGATTTTGAGGCACCCATATAGATTAAAGACACTCAATAGATTTCTTATCCTGTATTTGGCTACAGAAACGTCTTAAAAGAGAGAAAAAAGGTGATTTTGATTTGCTTATATTTCAATAGAAAACATAGGCTGAATTTTGTATTTGCTCCTATACGATATTAGATATTTCACAATTTTTGTACCAAAGAAACATTTCTCAGCTTAATCCTTTCAGATGGGGATATTTTTTATGGAAAGCTTTACATCAGGGCAAAATCAGTACTTTCAATTTTTTAAGGGACACCTGATATGTGAAATCTCTCGTTGCACCTTTAAGGGCACATTTCTTAATCCATATGTCTGTAATAAACGCCCCCTCTAATAACCGTCCCTCAATTTTTTACCAAATAATATACCATACATGCAAGTGTACACTGATAATTGGAACAATCGCCTGCCTGAAACTAATATGTGTATAATTCACCTCGTACGTTGTCAAATTTAAAGTGTAGATACCGATACCTTTAATGAGCGTAGATTTTCGTTGGAATCACATCTGTCCATGTAAAAGTGTGTTAAATAGACCATTTTAGCAGGCAGATATGCTTTTTTCGTAAAGCTGTAGATAAGCAGTTGTTGATGTCATTCAGCTTGGTTAACATTGATCCTTTTTGTGGCGGGAGCACCACGGTATTCCAAATGGTGCTGGCTATGGATTGCAATGGAAATATAACCGGAAAAATGATCTACAGGCCCTAATAATGGCCCTTTTTGAAAAATTTCACATCCCGGGGCTTTTATAACAGACAATACAGTAATGCCTTGTCTTACATTCAGATTCTATCTAATCTTTAAGAAATTCCTAATTTGTACTTTTTGTCTGTAGACAGACAGAAAGTTCAATATAAATTTTAATTGGACTTAAATTTCTCAGATATTTTTTTCTACTTTTGTATCACAAATTCTTCAAATTTACAACTTTTGTGTATTATGCTTCATATCATGTTCTCGGCAATATCCATTTATGTACATTACTGTTATTATCGTTTATACATTTGTTGAACAAATACTTTCCGTTGGATCTGACAGAAGCCCTACTTCTGTTAATAAACACCAATTTTACAAATTACTAGAGATTAACCGATATTTGTATCGGACATCGGATCGGCGGCCGATTTGTTGCTAATCGGCAAAAGATCGATCGGCAAAATATTTCCGAGCTGCCGATCCTCAACCGAGATATTGAATGAAGAAGGACAAAGTAGAATGGGAATTTTTACCAGTTTTAAGTTGGAAAATTACAGTGTGCCCCAAACTGATTTTCAATACGTGCTGTTTAGCTATCATCTTCACAATTATAACTCTTAGCCTACATGAGAGAAACCTTAAGGTCTAAATGAGCTACTTCGTATAATACTATCACGATCTCAACTTCACGGCGGTTCCAACTTCAGCTTACTGCAACTGTTATGGTCCTGGTCGAATTACACAACGCATGACAGGCCATACCGCTGCTCTCCAACGGAAGATCGTCGTTGTAATTGAACTGAGAAAATTACTACTGCTTTATTTTATTTATTTTTGTAATCTTTTGTGCTTCAGTTCAAGCCTTCACTGAACATAAAAATCCCGTAGAAGCAGAGTCCCAGAATACGCCGAAATATTCCCGTTTCCAACTCTTTCTATACGTATTTTTTTAGGTATCTTTTTCAAGCTTACAGTGGCTGATATTTTTTGTAGCAGCATCAAACATTGCTCATAATAAATACGTAGAAGAGACTAAATTTACTACCAAGACGAAACCTGACCACCACAAATTCCAATATGGGGATATGCCGACGGGCTAATTCAAAACATATTTAACACAAACTTTGAACTATGGAAATATTAAATACCAGTCCGTATCTAAAAACATTTCTAATGCAATATTAACTTGAAGAAAGGGCATGGTACTCTAGAATGTGTTACAAACGGCCGATTCTCGGCCGTGTATTGAATGAAAGGACAAAAGTATTTTATACCAGAAGTAAGAAACACGCCGACAGTTGCCTCAAAATGATTACTTATATTTATTAACTATCATCTACATTTATCATCATAACCTAGCTATCCTACTGAGGAAACCTCGTTTGAATAAATGCCATCCTGTGCGTAGTTTTTAGCTCGTGGGCTCTGACGATCACCAACACCTTTCCTACAATGCTAGTATGCTACGTTATTAGGCTGAGTAATATGCCAAGCTCTACTTTCCATTTGCGAACCGCCATAGTTTTTGATACACGAGCCAACAATGATCGCGCGTTGTGGACCTGTTGTTAAGAATGAATCAATTTGCTAACATAAATAACGCTAATCCACCAAGGCCATGTGGCGCTAGCTACTCATCTATCCATCCTCTCATTGATTATTAATGAATACTAAAAAGATAAGGGGATCCCATCACAGCAATGTCAATGATTTTCCTCCAGCCCTTGCGAGGGGCTCGAGGTACAGGTCACTCATTCAATCGCTATGCTCTGCACTGTCCTTGTTGATTCTAGACACATGTTTTTCCGGGAAAATCCTTTACGTCAGTGATATTGATTGCGGGGGGGGGGGGGGGGGGGGTATACCTTACCGTGACAAAAATATTTAAAAAATGACTGGGAAATCAAACAAAAATACAAATGATGAGGAATGGGAATACATTGATCTTGTCAATTTTTCTTGCGAAACAAGAATTTTAATAATTTTTCGCCATTTTACCGCAATGTAAAAACTGCAGTACATAGAGCCGTACAACCACATGTCCTCGCACTGTCAAGCCATAATTAGCATATTGAAGACGGCCTGACCCCTTGGGATTGACGGCACGGGAAGGCCGTCCGACTACGTAAGATTGTAACAAAAAGTTTTGGAATTTATTAAACTTGAAGGCAATCTTTTGAAATGCAATTATATAATGAAATCTTCAATTTAAATGAGCATGATGGTCTGTGATATTCTGATGAACGCAGGAACAGATTTGTTTTGCGGGAATTTACAATCGCCCCGCTTATTGATTGGCGTAATTATAATTTACACCATTCTGGTAAGTAAAAGATAACCTTTTCCTCTAACATACCTCATCGTTAACTGTAACAAATGTGGCCCACGATTTTATAACTTAATCACGTCGCCAATTCCATAAGTTTAAAAAGTTTTTTTTTTTTTATTTTTTTTTTTTTTTTTCTTGTTTTTTTTTTTTTTTTTTTTTTTTTTTTTTTTTTTTTTTTTTTTTTTTGTTTTTTTGTTTTTTTTTTTTTTTTTTGAAAAACACCAGTGCAAAACTCCTACTAATACTCACTAGGGTTGGGTCGATCTTTAAACATATCGGACAACCTCGGATCGGTGGATCTGCCGATACGACAAAAAAGTATCGGTCGGGCATCTTATCGGCAGAGGAATCCCTGGATCGGGTTAAATCTCTACAAATTCCGCAGGATTTCGCGACCGACTTCATGTAAAAATGTAAGGTCATTCCCCTGTACCTTCAAATGACAAAACCAAAATTTAATATCACAGTTGTCCTCAAAATGTTTAAACATTTCTCCTGCATAGGCACCAATTGTTCCACCATGCTAACAAATTAAAGCGAGTGCCCAGGCATGAATTCTAAAGAATCAGGAAGCCACTGCGAAGGCAGCGGCTCTGAAATCAACTTCGATCATTAATAACACAACATTACCGCTATAAAATAAACATTCAGTGCCAGGGAGACATTGAACACAAGGGAAATGCGAGTTTTCAATTATTCAAGCACTAGGTCCCCTTTGGACCTATATTTTTCCTCATGCATAATTTGGTGGATTATTTTTCCCATGCGACTATTCCTCAACTTGACTGGCGTTCAGGGATTTCAAAGTTCAAAGTTGTCACGATACCCTTCGTGACACCTAAGCCAATTATGTCAATTTACTGAGGAGCATTTGTTTATGCTGAAGAGTCCTGCTGACTTTATTAACATTCTGTTAAAAATTCACCAGTTTAAAAGTGATAAAACTATAACCAAGTTTTCAACTTGAAATAAATAATCCCATAACATAATTTAAGAAATTACATGTTCAAAAGGTCACCAGCCTCTACTCATCCATTGCCAAAAAAGAATTATTTTTAATTTTAATGGAAAATAAATTTTAGGGATTTCCAAGTTAATTCTTTCATAACATTCTACAATGTATGTACAGCACAATGTACATCCAGCACAATGCATGTACAGTACAATGTATGTACAGTTCAATAAGTCCAGAACAAGGTACGTACTTTGATGACTAACACTAACAGTGTGAACTGATATGGAATAATTAATGTAGGCACAAGACAACACAAGATGCATCTTTTGCGTGACGTACTCGATTCCGTGCAAACACTCGAGTATATGATTTACTTTTACGCATGGAACAATACAAACCAAATTATTACCACCTACTTGGTGCTAATCAAAGCATAGTACAATGCCAGCCCAATACAATGTATGTACAATGCAAGGTATCATTGAGCACAGTTTGAGTAGTTTAAGTACTGCACAATTTTAAGTAAATCACTGTGTAAGTTCAGTACAATGAATGTACACCTGGATGTAATTGTACTTACATCCAGGTGTACATTCATTGTACTGAAACTGAACTTACACAGTGATTTACTTAAAATTGCACAGTACATGCAATGCAATATGGGATTGGTTCAAATCATCCTCTGAACCAAGTCCACATAGTGAGAAAACGTGTTCCCTGCTAGTTCTAAAACAATCATTAGATGTCGACCTATAAATCTTCTATTCTCTAATTAACATTGTTTGATTAGTAACAGTTGGTGTGTTTCACACTCGCCAATTACACAGATACAGCAGTCAGTGTTGAAGCACCTATAGTATGAATTACACACACCACGTCCACAAACGCACTCAAGTGTTATCGTAAATGTCCACTGAATAGGGCACTGACCATCAAGCGGCTGCCAAGTTGTGTCAGTCGCAAATTCTGAGAATACTCTAGTTATCAGGGCAAGCCAATAGAAACCCTTGAAGCACAAATACACATGAAAAAATGATTTTTAAGCCTGGCTGAGAATAGATGCAAAAGCAAATGCAAAGGAAGGTGGCCGTGGAAGGGATGAGGGAACGGACACCCACCCAGACCTCCTTGGACACGGAAGCAGACCACTTCCAATCAATCATCTGATTGTCTTAAAGCCACTATCAGTGATTTTTTCAAAATGTAAACAAACAGCGCCCCCTATTTTTCATCAAAGTGCATTTTTTTGCACTGTTGTGTTGGAAACCGTTGTAGTAAAGACCCCTGTAAGTGGCTAAGCGTAACACGCTGTATTTATTAAGAAATGATTTTTATGCTTTGTTTACTAATAAAAGTCGGGATCCGACTTTTTTTAGGCGCAGAAACAGTCGTAAATGGCATCTTCAGGACCGCTTTAAAATGGTTTAGTGTCTGTTTTTCACAATGAACATTAATATAAGGTGTTGATATGAACTAACACTAGCAATTTAGAGACAAAATGGGCATTTTGATTTTGGAAAAAAATGACTGATAGTGGCTTTAAGCAGAGAGGCCATTTTCATTTTAAAAAAGTCTTTCTCTGGCTCCCCGTTTTATTTCTTTGAGAGGTACAAAATAAGATTCATGTTGGTGTGAAATTATTACCCCTGGGCAATTCTAAGAAACCTTATAAACCATATAAAGGAATCAAATATTAAAACACTTTTATATTGTGTCAAAAAGCACAGATTGTTACAAGAATCAGAAAATTACATAGTTTGCCCTCTATGTGACTTACGGTTTTGAGAATATAATTTATCTTCTTTTAGTTTATTAAAGGGGAAATGCCCAATTTAATTATATAAAGTTTACATCTTGATTAGATAACCTTTACCCTGCAATGCCCCATCTGTTGAAGTTTACGCTGATATTTCAATCTGTATTGATATGAGAGCTACTAACATGATTTTGTTAGCTCCATAGAAATACTTTGTAAATTTAATTTTGGTTGACCAAAATGGGTATGTTTTTGCTCATAACAATGATACCATCCAATCCAAACATTTAGCTCCTCATATTTAACAGGGTAAATGAGAAAAATAGTAACTTTCTTCACACGGCAACATTTTGACCACTTTTGTAAATCTGGAATCCTTCAAGGATGAGCCTATTTGTGATAGGGCCATGGACCTTTAAGCGAGCCTTGCAAAAAATGGACTTCATTAACCCTCTAAGCACTAACCTGCCCATCTATCAACATCTGAAAGTTACTTTGACAGTACATCATCTAATTAGCAAATTAGAGACAATAAGAATGGTGGCATGGTTAATATAGAAGCATTATCTTGATTGGTTTCTCAAAGGGCCATTCTCAGAAGTGTCCTGTACACAGCTGTTTGACCCCATGCAAATCATCTCTTATTTTTAGAGCAATTTTAAGCAGTGGCGACACAATTATGACAACTGATATAAGTAGGGCCATGCAAGAGCTTTTACCTCTGCAAAAATCAGGAAAATCAATTGCGGGAATCTTGCCATATATAGGCCTACAAAGGTCATGATTTATATGTTATAGCGCCCTCTATATGCCCATTCTCCATAGCGAGACATGTGCAACTAGATATTTAAGAAAAATCATATTTGCCCGCAATTAAATTTTGTAAAATTTACACAGGATGAAGTTTGTGGAATAAATAATACAATCAGTTATCAAAAGTGCATCACCGTAGGTATTTTTTTCTTTTTTTTTGCTTTTGTCATAATAAACGAGACTTTCAAACAGCTGTGTGTAATGAGCCAATCAGACACTCATAGGTGGTACTTCTCTGGGGGTTATTATGTTGTCCACAAGCTGAACATCTTCCCACATCTCCCATTTGTGGAATCCCAGATCCATAAAGCCGGCATCCCATCGCATTCTCACACAGGATATCCGTAACTAGCCAATACTACCAGCCATTTACATAGTCTACTTAACGCGAGAGTATATAATGTCAATGGGTTCCATTGACTTTTGCCGCTAATCTCGGCCAGTGCAAGCCAGGCAGCTTGGCAAGCAGTGTAACGCCTCCCAACACCTCACTGCGTATTATCTTACTGGTCCCTACGGTTCGTTATTATCAACACTGATTTGACACGTTGGGCATATTTCACGTTTTTGCCCGCTGATGCTCCACTAACACCATTGGAAGCATTATCGTTATTTGTTGAACACCAACATGTAGTGTATAATGCTATACATATATATAGAATTTTGGTGTGCATGCATTCTTTTAACAACTCTATAATGCTCAAGGACAAAACTGGTCCTTTAAATATTTTTTTTTCAATCATTTATTTTCTTCTTGGACGCAGTATGTTATACATTCATTGAGCACTTATGTTCTTCATAATGCTACCAGGAAATTAATACAAAGGCAGTTTCAGTAACAATATCGCATGGTCGTACTGTGGGAATTGTTTTTATTAATATAATAATAACATTACACGTTAATAATGGCCAAAATCACTAAATATTTAGCTATAGTGAGAGTGGAAATGTTTGCTATTGGATTGTTTATCAACATTTTTCAAATGCACAATTCTTCCATACTTTTTCACCAATTGAATATATTCGTCCATGGTTATTTTCACTGTTTCTGCTGAGTGCAAAGTGGTGAAAAAAACTCAACAATTTTGTTCCTTTCAAAGGGGCAAGAGTTGTGCACCTAGCTTTTATAAACACTAAGTCTGACAAACCTTGTTGTTCTCATTTTTAAATTCACAAAAATCCTCCCTCAAGCATACCCCCCTTTCGAAACGGCAAATGACATTTACACATTACAAACTACATACCGCTAAATGACACGTATGCAAATGACAAGGTTATTGAATTCGGCCACTATAAAAGCATGCTTTCTGATGATTTTTTTTGCAAACACTGGCATATCTGTCATTGAAGGTCATACGTTCTAACACATGAAAAAATTGGCATGCCAAAAAAAAAAAAATACGAGCGCTAACTTTCTCTCGCCGACTCTGCCGATGAGGAGCTCCAGATTTATTGTCACATTCAATAAAGGAAAAGTAACGTCTTCCACAGCAATAAGAGGATGCTATGTCGATTGAGTCAAGATGTACGAGGAAGATGAATTGGTTTCACCAAGATTATGGGGTCAAACCTGACGAGATGGATTCTTTATCGGTTCATCACTGGTATGGGCAAGGAGTTCTGGATTAATAGTATGGACATCCTATGGCAAAACTGAGGTGCACGGAAGGGAGTGTTAACATGCTAGTATTCGAGAAGTGTGTATGCATGCATGCTTTTGACCAATGCTCAATTGCCCGGAAGGTTTTTAAAAATCATTCTCTATGCGTTTCAATCACATTTTTTATTATTCGATAGGTGGGAATTTTTATCTATTCCCCTGTAATCATGATTGATAATCAAGCGAAAATTGACTGTTATTCAACTAATGGAGGGGTGGATAATAGCCTCAAAGCTTTTTGAATAAAAAACATCCATCTTTGTAATCTACCTCAAAGCACAAGTCAAGCCCATACCGCATTCTATTCAAATCTCACTCTCAACTCTCACAGCTTGGTAAATTGAGCTTTCATATCATGACCAAATAAAATAATACTTGATTAAATAAGGGAGCTTTATTGGCCGATACTTATTATTCCATCTGAAGGGCATCTACGAGGAAACCTAGTTTCTGAAGACAAATGATGAGTGCTGATAACATTAGACAAAATTTGATGGAATGTTCCGATGCAGGAAATGCTTTATCAAATCACAATGCAAGAATCTATGATTCAATTATTAAGTGGTACAAAAGTAGTCTATTTCACAGACTGGCAAACAAGCATGTCCACACTGCATGGATATGGACTGTGCAAGAGGCTAATATTAATCGGACTCTTCCAATGCTGCACTCAGGCTAGATCCCTACAATCAGTACCCAAACACCAATGGTACTTGCACTTTGCCAGAGCCCCCCCCCCCCCTCTCCCAAGACTTGTTTTTTGACAAAGACTACCTTGGATGGTTATAACCTAGTTGGGAGTTTCCTTTTTACCTAGTGCTCACCAATTAGGATCACAAAATGGAAAGGGTTGCTTCAATATCTGATGTGTGTGGGTGTTTAGGTCATGGACTTTTATTAAACCAAACTAGTACCTAGAAAAAGTGTAAATTGTTCAATGCCCTGAAAATCAATTACTTGTTTCCATTTACAGATTTTAAAAACAAATATGACACTGGAAGGCAATGGGCCCTTTTTTTCTTTGCCAATTATTGGTTGCTCTTAGTTTGTAGAAATTAATACACCAAAGGGTATGATATCGCAACTAAACCGCATTATGGGCATAGCAAGAATAATTTCACATATTACTAGGACTAATAACCTATCATGACAACGAATCATGACAAGGAATCTAATGATCATTGCAATATTGCCCGTCTTTTGTCCAGACCACACTACTACCACTGCTACCTTGAAACCAAAACTGGACATGCATTTATTTATCCATATTCTTATCACAAAATTTTAATATTATCCCTAATCCTAAATACTGACCTGAATCCTAAACACTGTCCTAAATCCTAAACCTAGACTCTAAATCATAATCCTAAACCCAGATCCTAAATCATTATCCTAAACCAATACCCAAAATCAATCCTCATCCAAAATCCTTAACCAATAACCCAAATCATCCCTATCCTATTCTTGGATATTATCCAAGGTTTAAATCTTGAATTTTAATCCTAATTAATAACTGTCATCTAAACTCTCAATCAAAATCCTTAAAGACACTATCAGTGATTTGCAAAATATTTGAAAAAATTTGCAGGAATAGCCTCAAAGTGAAGGATAAGTCTGTGGATTCCTCATAAGTTACCTTTTGTTCAGCGTAGATTGAAGAGGAGGAAGGAAAACGGCATCCAGTTGTTCCAAGATACGATTCTCCATTCAATGACGTGTGTAGAAAAGTGTCCGTTCGGACAGTAATGACTAAAATCTCTGACCGATCCTGGCCTTATTAGGTTGCTTCTGTTCTTATCATTGCAGGGTTTGTTCAGTGATACCTGTACTTCTTACATAATGCAAAAATCTGATTGTGATGATTTTTCGATTTGCTGATTAGCAAATCACTGATAGTGTCTTTAACTCAACCCTAGTCTTAATCCTCAAGGACTAAAGGCCTAGGTCTTGATCCGACATCTTAACCTGAAGGGAGGAAAAGAATGGTTCATAGTACCCAGTGAAAAATTGCGACATGTTTCACATATGTTCCGGAGAAAGAAAGAGATATGCATTTGTTCTCTACTTATGGACCAATTATGTTGTGTGTGCATTTATTTGTTGATGTATGTGCTCGTTAGTAACCATTGAGTAATGGTTCAAGCTTGGATCATGCAACCAGTTCCGAATTATGAAATGCATAGGTTTTGTGTTGTGATCAAGTGATCAGTGGCTCCTACTAAGTTTGCCGTGAGCCAGTTGAGTGGCAACGGTCTTATTCTAACAGCTCTACCTTAACTAATACTTCCTAAGACCTGCTTGCAGAGCTTATGATTTTGTTACACTTTTTTGGCACACATCTTGCTGTGTACCACAGCTGGAGGTCAGTAGCTCCCTATCTTCAGAATCATTTATTAAAATGATTTATGGGTGTGATGAGTGGTCGTTGTGTATGCCACATGTCCAGAACCTCAAAAAAACCTGTAAATGGCACAAAATATGCCCAAAATGAAGGATTTATCGTCTTTGGGGGAGATGTTTTACCCTTCCCAGAACACAAAAACTGGTGTGTGGGTGTGTGTTGTGTGTGTGAGGGTGTGGTGTGAGGGTGTGTGTGAGGTGTGTGTTGTTGTGTGCAGCATGCAAATGCATGCATGTGTGTTGTACATGTACATGCACATGCATGTGTAATTACAAAAGAAGATAAGTTTGTGTTACCAAGAATGAAAAAACGTAGCCATAAGGGGACATAACAATCTGTGTTGAGTATACTGTTTGTGATTATTTTCACTATTTTTAAAATATGCAATTACAGTTAATGCAATACACGACTTTACTCCATATACATGTACAGTATGTCCCACAAAAAAATGCTCTCTGATGCGTTGTGGTGGGACATACTTCCCTGGCACTGCATATGCAACTCCTTACTCTTTACTGACTGGCTCATGCCCAGGCTTGTACTTTTGGACTGGTGTGTTAAATTGTGCCAACCATATTGGCTGTCTAAATTCAGAATGAATGGTTTTTGTTATACAAAATGCGGCTTTATTTTAGCAAGTTTTTATATGAAGTGTCCAAACAGTGTGTAGGCATTTTATTATTTTTAAAAACCAAATTTACCGAGAATGGTACAGGAATGCTGATATGGTTGAGGGAATTTTCCTGGGGAATATTTCTATTAAATGGACCATATTCATACCTTTCTCCAACAAAGTGTCTTAGATCCATATCGAATTGAATGAACCAAATATCATCCAATTCTTGGGACAGGGGGTTTCTGAATTTAAAGCTAGTTTGGCATTAGGCCAAGTAAAAAAAAATTATACTAGATTTTCTCGTCCCCGCGCGCATGCGTTTTGGCTGCGCATCAAAAAAAGTTTTTTTATCTTTTTATTAATTTCTGTTTTTTTCTCGAAAATTCATCGAAAATCGGATTAAATTTCACATTTAGTTCGGTTCTTTTGTTCTCTTATGCAATCTATTTATGCGTACGTCAGCACAGGTAGAGTCTATGAGGCCTGCGATAAAAGTCTATGAATATTGAAATCTCCCTTGTGGAACGTACTCTCTTTCACAGTCGGTATTTTATTTTATAATTTAGCAGTAGTAACTATTTATGCGTACGTCAGCACAGGTAGAGTCTATGAGGCCTGCGATAAAAGTCTATGAATATTGAAATCTCCCTTGTGGAACGTACTCTCTTTTTACAGTCGATATTTTATTTCATTAATTTAGCCCCCGTGTATCGCCCAGGCCTTGTCTTTTAAAAATGCCTACTGTGCTAAAAAAAGCACTCTAAAGATAGTCAGGTGTGCTTGTAGTGGTCATTTTGTATCAAATTGTGTATTATTTTACCAGATTTAGGTGTGCTGAAAATCGCACAACTCAGCCATTTGTAGGTGTGGTGATGGTGTTCTATCGCACTGCCCACGGCCTCAGAAAGACAAGCTGATCGCCACTAAAAACGTTGCATCAAATAAAAATAACGACTGGAAATAACGACTATCAATGTACTTCCTGGGTTCTGAGAGCCGCCACATTTTTAAATACAGCTGTCTTTCAGAAACGGAAATCGCACGAATCGCGTTCATCCTGTCTCTGCGTGAAATATGCCCATTACTCGCTCTTTCCGATTAAGGCCAAAATTCTCTGGTGAGCTAAAACCAACAGAGGTGTGTAGAAATTTTCACAAGTACAGCGGTACTAAGAAGTCGGAATGTTTTCGTTGGTAAGGATGTTTTTTCGTGTGTGGTGTTGCGTACGAGTTGCCGAATGCAATCCAAGATAAGCAATTAAGCATTGGGTAAACTGGCCCTATGATGACTCCTGAAGTTGAACATTTTGATATTCAAATAGTACAGTGCAGTCAGAGATGTCAGCACTTTGTTTGACGCCAATCAGTTATCAAAATTACATGTGTGTACTGCAACTCTGAACAGCAGTAAAAGATATTCCAAAGACCACACTAATATTTTGTAAATTCAGAAAACAATTTGTTTCTTGCTTTAGCTGTTTATACCTGAAAGAAAGAAGGGAGAAAACATTAAACATGACTGTGGCCATTGCAAATTTCTTGTTTACTTTCTATATTTGTGTTTAATTTATAAAGGGCACCTTGTTTCAAGGTTAAAGTTAGTAGGAGAATTGCCTTTTGGAAGCAACCATACCTGTGATGTCTGAAGAAATAGTCAAATTTTTGGTAAGCTTGTGTTGCCTTTTGGAAAGGACCATCCGCCATTCTTGGATCGGCAAAAAAAAAAAAAAAAAAAAAAACTGCCCTCCTCCTCCTTTTTTCAAAAAGTTAGGACGAGAAACAAGTTTTTTTTTTACTTGCCTTAAGCATGTCCAATATTTCAATTGAAAATAACTGGTATGCTCCAAAATCCTAGGAAAAAATACTGACAAATTTGAGTAGATCCTGATATTTTACTTTTTTTTAAATTCCAACATTCACTTAAAAAGGAGGTCATCATCAGATGCAAGGGCTGAAATTCGAAGCCATAGTTGAGTACATCACTGAAACTTTACTGTTCAATGAAGTTTCCTCGTTAAGGAAGTTATGTCATCATTATTGACAGCGGCATTTTCTCCATCCTTCCCCGAGATGCACTCTAGGCATCAATCTGGTTTTCACCTGGGATATGTATTCCACACATTAAATATTTCCCCGGTAATCTGAAGATGCCTGCATCTGCACAACTGCAAAAAAAAATCCATGACCTTGAATTTGAGACTAAATTTAAAATTTGTTTTGCCTCATGTAATGGTATCCATCTGCCAAAAAATGGTCTCATTCTCAGACACCATCGCCCTACACTCTAGCTCACATGCTCATGTATCATCGAGTCTTCCGACACATGCTTAATGAGGAAGAGTATGCGGTAGGATCTCGTTGCTAAATATATGATTGCGAATCTTCTGTAATATTGTATGTCAGGCCAGAAGCCAACATCTGCCAATCATATCACATGTTGAAGCCTTTAAGCTTGAACTTGGTGGTGTTTATGACACAGTTATCACTTATGTGATTTGGAATTTTGACACTGTATATATTGTACAGTCCGAGGACGGAGGTAGACCTGATGAAAGTCTTCCAGTGTAATTAAGCATTATACATCAGGTCATTGTCTTCAATTTTGCACAAGGGTCTTTTGTAATTAAAGAGACATGAGGACATTCCAGAAGAAGCGCCCTCAATTTTTTTCGTACCCGGCTTTTTTGCATATTTGGAATACTTATCAATGAATTAGATCACACCTGAAGTAATTAAGCTGAATACACCCTCTTTATGTAATAAGACGATTTATTATTTTCTGTCATGCATGACAGAAAATCAAAGCATGGTTTTCTATAGGGAAGATGACAATAGCGGGCAAGTTCAAAACAAGGTTTGCAATTTTCTTTTGGACTTGTTAGTCCAATAAACCTTCGAAACATTCTTGGTAGGGTCTACAACTGATCTAATGCATTTTGAGAGAATTTGTATCCTAAAAAAAATCTCCTCCTGTCACTTTAATGGGGTAAGATCAAATTTTTGATTGAATAAGATGAAATTAGTGTATTTCAGGCCATAACAGTCTAGGTTATTCCAATTGAAAATTATCTGTACCACGTGTCATTAAAATGTTGTAAGGTGCCCAAAATTTGATGATCTGTAAAATGACTAGTTGTTTCAGAATTGATTAAAAGCCCAGACACTTTTTTGAAATGCTTGGTAATGGACTCTGCTTATCTACATTTGACAAATTGGGATGATCAGCATTTTCTGAAAGTTTTCTGTCAAATTTTGCAGGGAAAGTTTACCGTGTATTATTCCAGTCTCAGAAAATCTTATCATTAAAGCGGCACTGGCACATTTTCAGAAAATATGAAATTTCTTCAATTTGCTCGTAGATGATAGTCTAGGCCATTGGAAGAATAGTGATATATTTTACACATAAAAATAACATACCCAAACACAGATAGGGAGATTAATAGGAGGCTAAAGATAACCAGGTAATTTGTAGGCTAACTTTTAAGTTTGCCATAACTTTAAAGGTGCAACGAGAGATTTCACATATCAGGTGTCTAAAAAAAATCGCAAGTACTGATTTTTACCCTGATGTAAAGCTTTCCATCAAAAACAACCCCATCTGAAAGGATTAAGCTGAGAAATGTTTCTTTGGTACAAAAATTGTGAAATTTCTAATTTCGTATAGGAGCAAATACAAAATTCAGCCTATGTTTTATATTGAAATTTAAGCAAATCAAAATCACCTTTTTTCTCTCGAGACATTTCTGTAGCCAAATACAAGGTAAGAAATCTATTGAGTATTTAATCTATATGAAATTACTATTATAACACAATATTTGCAGGGTGCTTCAAAATCTCTTGTTGCACCTTTAATCAACAAATGTGTTGTGTCTATTAAATGAATATCATAGACTTGTAATCATTGATATTAAAACCACAAAGGTCACAGACCGGTCAAACAAGGTGTATGCCATGAGAATACACTCTAGCGCAGGGGTTCTCAATAGGCGGCCCGCGGGCCAAATCCGGCACGCCAACCACTGATTTTTGGCCCTCGACTTGCTCTAAAATATAAAAGGTGTATTTGGCCCTCAAGTAGGGAACTTTCAAACTTGTTCGGTATTCTCTGGCCTTCAGCTAATATAATTGAGAACCCCTGCTCTAGCGTGTTTTCTTGTGTGACACGCCATTTCTGCGTCGTCTGCTGAATTATAAGATCGTTCCCATAAGCGCCCAGGTGAGGGCTAATGTATATAAAAGTTTTGTACAACCATGCAAAAATATCAATTTTGAAAAATATAGAGGGCGCACTACTTTTCAAATGTGCCAGTGTCTCTTTAAATACAAACTCTCAAGGAAATCTGGAAAAATGTCAAGTAAATTTTTAAAAGTCATTTTCAGAACCTCCATATATGAGAACCTCCCTAGTGGAAGCGACTTGTGGCTGGTTTTGTAGGAGCACATCACATACATTGTTACTTGAAGTGCATGTCTTTGAGTCAAGGCACTTAGCCCAATGGATCCAGAATGGATCAAATATTCAGCACCCTTAGTAGTTAATATTTCCTCTTCTCAAGAAAGTACACAATAAGTTCAATCATTTTGATAAAAGGGCTTCTACTGCATTTTCCTCAAATTCAATTTATTCGGCAATAATTGAAACATACAATGATGGTAAAAGATGCAGGGAGTAAAAAGATTCCCAAAGGAAATTTGGTAAGTGGGCTTTTGTGACATTAGGAACCTTTATTTACACATAGAATGCAATAACTATCATGGGTACTAAGCAGAGGGTGTATTAAATACATCCCACAATGCACTGGTTTTTGGAAATTTCACTTCAATAAGATCATGTGATCCAGCAAAAATATTATTCTTAATACATAAAAACCCTGAGTTTTTAACTCATTTTAGCCCACAAGGTGCTAGGTTTTTTGCATGATCATGAAATGTCTTGTGGTTCTTAAACTTCTTGAAGATCTTGATATGTATTAGCCTCCATGTGTTCAGTACAGTACATTATTATAGGGCACATTGCAAATTTGCACTGCATTGTGGGATTGCTTCAAAACAACCTCTGGGTACTAAGAGTGGTGTGCCATTCTTATAGGGCACATTGCAAATTTGCACTGCATTGTGGGATTGCTTCAAAACAACCTCTGGGTACTAAGAGTGGTGTGCCATTCTTCAAGATTGCCAAATACAGCGGTATTTCAATTAGCATGACAAGGTTTTTAAAACCAACATTTTGTTCCAATTGTACATACTGCTGTTATTAATTGAGACCAAAACAGTCTCCATAATGTGGACCTATAAGCATCCTGTGAGTACATTCTCAAAGTGCATTCTTATTCAGTGGGCGTGGTTTATCATCTTAACAAGAAATTTGATTGGATTAGGTCAAAGCTCCACCCATCCATATGGGGGTAATTAGAGGATAGTGCTGTTGCAGCCATTACACGCGGCAGTGAATATAGTGACACACGCAAACGACGCGTTTATACTGCGTCGTGCATTTCGCGTTGGTACACAAATGCAATTTACGCAGCGTGACGATCACCGCGCGATGACTTTGGTTCCTTGGGTTGAAACATTTGTTTTCAAGAGGGGCTCAATTATTTAAATTAATAAAAAAGAATGATATTAGAATGTTTTTGACAAATAAATTATGTCGATAAAAAGCAAAAATTACACAATTCTAAATAAGAATGAGAATAAAAGATGATATTTTTTGTTTTGGCCATCTTAGATGGTGTCATAATGGATGGGCATCCAATATTTTATCGTGGTGGATACCGGCTCCACACTCAAAATATTGGATGCCCATCCATTATGACACCCTCTAAGATGGCCAAAACAAAAAATCTCATCTTTTATTCTCTAAATAGCTGCCATTTGTCGGAAATTCCCATCAAACATGCTATTATGCCACATATTTGGTCTGTGGCTCTAGTTCTTCGGCGACAGTCGCCCGAAGAACCATTTCAAAAATCCACTGACTCAAGGAACAACAAAATGAGAGTTATCCTAATACATGGCAGCAGTAGGCACACAGATGTATCACATGGCAGCTATTGCACTTACGACCTTCTTGCGCTCACATGACCATATATCCTTATTCAATTGCAGGGTTTACTGTGTACCAACACATACTCGCATTGGTTGCCAGCTACCTATAGGGCCAAGTAAAAATAAAATCTGGTTTCTGGTAACCCTTCCGTACGTACATTTATTGTCAAACCAAAAAATTATGCCCTTTAGGGAAAAAATTATGTCTTCCTTGTTGAATTCTGAGAAGATTCCACACAATTTTTTTTTTTTTTGCAAAAATAAAATTGTTCTCCTTCCTTGAGTGCCAAATTTTTCAGAGCATGTTAGCGGAAACAAAATTTTATTTTTGTTAGGCTCAACCTGATCAGTGTAAGGTGGAACATGACCCCATTATTTTGCCACTTATTGCACACATTTTTGTGCGAGGAGATGCTCCAAGTTGTTGGAAAATACACTATAGCTACTATAGTATATTTACCCTAGGGTTAATTGCAATGATTCTGATTTTCCCTAGTGTTGTTTCAATATACTTTATCAAAGGTCATATTTCATCTTATAGCAAACACTATAATATGCAATAATTAGATAGTGTGTTAAAATTGAGGGTTAACATTTTCACCACAGACAGGTATTCATATCCCCCATTCCAAAGTCATTTGGCTGGGGGGAGGGGGCAAGTAAAGGAATTCCAGGTAAAAATTTCCACACGCAAGCACGCACACAAACACACAGGGAATGGAACTCATTTAACATTGTTCAGTGGTGACTATAATCTGTACACAAAATTGGGATTGCACTTTTTGTTGACTCACCCTCTATTTGCTATCTTACAAACATCCTCGAGGAATTTCCCGGCATACGAACATCCTATTTTCCACAAGTGTGCCAAATCTTGTTTTCTTCTCCTTCCTCATTTTTTCTTTCTTTTTTTTTTTTTTTTTTTTTCTTTTTTCTTTTTAGTATAAAATGCATAAGTACAACAAAATTGAGTATCATATCACACATCCTTAAGGAAATTACCTTCACAAGAAACACCCAGAGCATGCGATATCTGCCGTGACCTTTTGAAAAGACCCCCCTGGATTTACTCTCCAAGAACTCATGCTATAAATACTGCAGCTTGTTGCAACAAGAATACTGTGTCTTGTGGCATCTCTAATGATACTGAATTTCCTGAAAAAACCTGTCATTACATCGGACTACCTGTAATAAGAATGGGAAATTATCCTGTCTTAAGGCTGCCCAAGGGGCTAAAAATAAGCTATGATATCCAATTGTATTTACGTGTGGGTAAAGTTACACATGAATTATAAAAGCATTTTATTATTTAAAAAATTATAAAATTAATATAATCTAGCAGAAGAGAGATTTCGCTGTGTTCCCATACAGCTATTCGATTTGCACACAGAACCATTGAGCATCAATCTACATCTGGGACGTCCCTATTTCAGTGTACACGTCCCACATGAAAAAAAGTGTTTTTTGACTCTTATTCAGACATATTTCGACCAGCAATAGGATTTATTCTGACATAGTTTATTTTACATGTCTCCAACGCTTTTCAGGCTCATTTACTTCTATTGTGTAATAAAAAAGATATTTGGTTCGAAACTTGCGCCATGCACTGCAGGTCGTGCTTCAGAACGGGACCTTTTTTGCAATGCATTATGGACTGGTGTGGCATTTTCGTCGCTAGCGTGTATTGAATTGTGGGAATTCAGTGAATTCTCTTATCTAGCGGGGACAAAAGTGGATTTAAAATGTTGATTTTACTACTAATGTAATCTAGAAACCTTCCCCCCCAAAGTTTATCAAACTGACTTTTGTAAGCAAAGAATGACTTTCGATGATTTTTTTTTAAAGGGGGATGGCCCGATTTAAGGATATGAAGTTTTCATCTTGATAGATTGGCCTTCACTCGAAAACCCCATCTGTAAAGTTTCGCGCCGATATTTCAATCCGTTTTGATGCGAGAGCTAAAAACGTGATTTTGTAAGCCCCATAGAGTACTGTGTAAAATTAATATTGGTCGACCAAAATGGGGCACATTTTCACTCATAACTTCCAAACCAAACATCCTTTGGCTCTAAGATTTCACAGGGTAAATGAGAAAAAATAGTAGCTTTCTTCTGATACCAAAATGTTGACCACTTCCGGTAAAATCTGGGGCTTCTGGGGACGAGGCTATTAGCGATCGGGCCATGGACCTTTAAGAGTGGAGTACAGATTACAAATTGAAAAGAAGACTTTTATTACCACAATGAAAATTTACAGCCACAGTCATTCATTTTCAAATTTAAAATGATTGATTTTGCTCCTATTTGGTAGAGTATATAGCATCTCTGTATGGCATCGGAGGTCAGAAAGTAGCCCAAATTGCCGCTTCTCATGGCTCCCATTGATAATATCACTTTGAGAACTTTTTTGACTGTCAAAGGGAGCCCATTTGAGCAAAGGTAAAGTGTAATGTTGTACATCACTGATAGTCTTAGCACTTGAGTTACACTCAAAACTAAACAAATTCGAATCTATAAAAAACCTAAGCCGAAACAACAATAAAGCAGGATTGTACATTTTTTCACAAAAAATGCCCATGTTTCAAACAAATGTTCAACTTTGTCATGTGCAAGGAAAACTTCTCCCACTAAAAATCCAATGACGGACAAGCAAAAATCAATTTTAACCAATATGGGAGGGCAGTGGTGCCTTTCATATTTAGTGAAGAAAATCAATCCTGGATAGTGGTATGTTTCTTTTTGTCATTTTTAACAGGATGGTTACCGGATTGTTTCCAATTAGATTGGTATTGCTAAAATCAAACCTCAGTCCAAACATTGTCCAAATTTTTTACTTTCGAACATCACACGTAGCTTGTCAAAAAACAAAAAATGCACTGTTTGTGCAGAGAAGTTTATCACAACTTAAAGGTCTGACTCAGAGAGTTTCCGAGGAGGGCGCCCCCTCAATTTCAAACAATTGTGTTTTGGGCCATGTACATAAGCTTGTCCATTATGACTAATCACTGTGTGAAATGGCTAAGCTCAAATCGCAGTCCTCATATAGAAAATAACAACTGTTGATAAAATTCTGGATCCGGAAGTTTTGTTATACACAGTTCCTTATGGGGACGTTTAGTACATTAAATGTTTACGCATCAGAAAAGAAAATCCGATTCATTCTCAAACGTGGAATTTGAGCAGTTTCGGTACCATCTTTCTTTAGTTCTGTGGACTATTTTAATTAATACACCAAAAAGTTATAAATTTCACTAATCTCTGAATCAGCCTTTTTAATTAAGCACACGCATATAATTACACACTTCTTTGATGACAGTGGCAGCTAATCATACGGTAAATTAAAACTAACCGTGCTATCAAAAACATTAAACATTTAAACTAAAGGGGCAATTGTTATTTTTACCATTACGTGAATTAGGATACAAATCCAAAAGTCGTCGCAAAGCCGTGGTTGTGGATACAGTGTTACTAGAAAAAAAGAGGAATGTCTTCCCTCCAGACTAAACACTGCAACTCGCATCCAAGACATTATATCACATAGACTTTAACATAAACCAGCTTAGATATGGATATTCGTTTTGAGATTACACAAGTTTGCTGAGTAACTAATACAGAATAGACCATGGACTTCTAAACAGACCATAGTTAGAAGGTTAATAATGTGTATCAAATAATGTAATATGGCACATACATATAATATGAACGATACCACAACATCAATGTAAAGTACGTGCAATGCGACACATTTCAGTAGTTTCAGGTGTTTCCCCTTTTGAAACAAGTTTGAAAATGAAATAACTATTCAGAAATGGGTCAGGGTTGCAGGCCCGGGGCCTCACACCCCATAAACATAATCAGCATTTATGTTTTATCCTTCACACACACCAATTCTTTTTCATCTAAACAGAACAAAGGCGAACTCGTATTTACACGATTCGTAAAATATGTCCCCGCGGAATGTTGCGATGCACTAACATGTGATTAAATGCAACACTACATCACACCCACCCCACTATGACCCCACCCTATCCCAACACCCGCAAACATCCACCCCCCTCCCCAACACCACGCAAAACCCACCCCCTCCCCAACACCCAACAACTCCCCAACACCCTCAACACCCCAACCCAATACCCTGTAACACGCCTTATCCCTTTTCCCCAACACCCCGCAACCCGCATTCCCCTCCCCAACACGCGCAACACCCCTCATCCCGTTTTTTCCCAACCATCCCCACAGCACTCCCACCACTCCCAACACACTCACAACACTACCCCCCCCCCCAAACCATGCAACACCACCCACTCCTCCCAAAACACCAGCAACACAAAACCCCCTCCCTAACACCCGCAACACCCTCATCTCTCCCAACACCCCGAAAAATCCACCCCCTCCCAAACACCCCGCAAACCCTCCCACCCCCTCCCCAACAAAAAACCCCCCCCGCAAACAACACCGCTCCCCACCCTGGCAACACCCCACCCCCTCCCCAAAACCCTGCAATACCCAACCCCCCCCCAACACCCGCAACACCCAACCCCTCCCCAAAACCCCGCAACACCCCCACTCCTTCCCCAACACCCCACCCCGCCCATATAGCATAGTAGTCTCACATAGCGAAGGAATTTGCTATATGATTGTACCGTTCAGAGTTACAGCAATTACGCATATTTAATTAGCTCATTCATGGCATACCTGAAGCGCATATATCAATAATGTCAAATGGGCCCCAAAAAAAGACGTGTGACCCCCATGATAGGCTTTAATGCAGCGCACAGGAATTTTGAGTTATTCATGTACCGTTTTTAAACATATAGCAATTATGCTATTTTTGCATATTTAATTAGCTCATTTGCCAGATAATTTGCCGAAATATGCCGAACATTAATCAGGTCGAGAAACTTAGAATCATCAGCCGCTCCTTCCACCAAGTTACATTGTTATACGCCTTACAGAACTCCGAAAAAATGTACCCAAGCCTTGCGGAAATTTTCATAAATATGCACAAAATTAGAGCTGATTTTACACCCGTTACCCCCAAATCTAATCAGGTGAGAACTCATCAACCCGCTTCTTTCCACCAAGTTACATCATGTAGCCTTACTGAAACTCCAGAATAAATGTTACAAAATGTTTCCAAATGTGGCACTTTTGTGCATATGACCTTTTGCCTTTGACTTTTTCCCCTACCCCCTAACAGACCGGGGGAGGAGAGGACCTGGGCGGAATGCATTACATGGTTAGTAGAGGATTGTTCCCTCCTACATATACAAATTTGGCTACTCTAGCTAATCCAGAAAAAAAGATATGCCCAAATGTTCCCGAGTTAACATTTTTATCACGGACATCACGACGACGGACATACATACGGACGGACACAGTACGGACGAACGGACGGACATACGGACGGAGCCCATTTATAGTCCCCTCCCGAACTTTGTTTCGGCGGGGACAATAAGGACACAATATTGCAAGGTGGGGTATTTAATAAACCGATATAGCCCCTACAGAGTAAAACATTACAGAATATCAACAATTTTCCTAAGGAAACATTAAGGGCAACAGGAATGGCGTCCATGAATCATCCATAGAGTAAGGCGTGCCGCAATATGACGTACCAGAGGACCATACCGGTCACGTTTCTGTCAATTTGCTCTCAAAAACTGCAACTAAACCGAACCTAGCAGCAGCAGCAGCTCGGTATCAGAGTTTAAACATGTTCTTAATGGCTTGTTTTCTCTCTCTCAAGCTTTATCCAGATTGGGTAATGTACCATGACATGTATTTGAATTGAAATAGTGATATCGGTATCATGACCAGTTTGAAGGTCACAACTCCAATTCAAATCCATATACTGAATCGTGACTATATTATAATATATGAATATAATGCTACAGCCCACATAATGGTACACCACATCTTGTTAATTAATGTATTCATCTTTGTAAGGCCAGGGTGCTAAAAAGTTTGTCATTTTTAATGGGCCACTTTTAACAGGCACGTTTTAGGGACAAATAACGACCCACGTTATTGCTTTGCAGGTGTATCCGAGGTCGAGATTTCGCATTTTTGACATTACCAACATTCGGATAACCCAATTCCAGAGTCCGGTTTAACCAAACACAAACTGAATTGCGGGACATTCTGGTGAGAGATAACACTGTACAAAGGAATAAAATTTATATTAAAGCATGATACTCGTGGTTCTGATGACACGTATTGTAGCCAAATATTCAGCCACATGACATCTCCTGAATTACGTATATCCAGAGGGTGTTTTAAACCCATCCCATGATGCATTGCAATTTGCCTATATGCAACTACAAAATTGCATGTCAGTAACTTGGGGATAAAAGTGTTCCGCATCCACAATCATGCTACAAGTTAGTTAGTGAACCAAGTTTTAAATCCAGTTTGGTCCCCGCTAAATCAGGGGTGGCCAGATTCACCTCACACTCAGTTTTCATGTGTTAAGAATAGGATTTTGTGGGATCCATTGAGTTATTGAGGTGAAATTTCCCCAAAATGTGCATTGTGGGATGGACTCAAGACACCCATTGACTTTAGACAAACAGCAAAAATTAAATCACATTTATTCCAAAACTTGCAGATGAGCTAATTAATGGAACCTAGCTCAATTGGTCAAAAGTATATCACCCACTTAATCATGTATAACAACCTTTCCTAAATCAGCAGTAAGTAGTGAATAAGTAATTACTGTTGTTGGGTTGACAATGTTCTCCCCCTGCCCAAATATCCATCTGCACCATTACAATTGCCCATAAACAATGTGAGGTGTCCAAAGGGACTACTGTCATGTGAGATGACCTCAGACAGACAAAGTCACTTTTAAAACACAAAAAAAATGCCTTGTAGTAAAAATATTGGGGGGACTAGGCAGAAGGCATGAGAGCTAGGATAGAATGATCAAATAAAAGAAATATTTTCATGCATTACATAATACAGGTATACAGGAATTACCTCTGCTAACTCTCCCAGGACTTGATCACAGGAAGAATATGTACAAGGTCTGGTGCTATACTAAGGCTGTCGATTCGAAACGGTTTAAAGTTTAAATGCCGACGGCCCAGTTTAAACGGATCGTAATATTGCAAAACGGTTAAACGGGAAGGCTTACTTTCATACCAAAAGTTCGCCAAATTCAATAAAGAAAGCCACATTTTCCATCACTCAAATCGCAAAATGAGTACAAAAATTCTTTATAAATGTCATTCTGCTCACCCAATTTTTGATGACAATAACAAGTTAAAAACGTCTTATTAAAATAATGAAAATCAGCCACAATTTTTGGAGTATGCGACGCGGGAGTAGACCGAACTTACCGACGTTACAAAAAGCACGCCTTGAGACATTCAAAGCACTTGCCACTTACTTCCGGGTGCGGGCTTGCCGAAGTTGGTTTGCCGACAGTAGCAGTCACGAACGCTGTACTAGCGCGCCGTTGGCCGGCAAAAAAATAAAGATGCCGACATCAACATGAAAACGATGCCGATGTGGTGAAACTTTACCATGAAAGTCAACTTTTAATAACAATTTACGTAAAAATATGTTGATCATTTATTTAAAAATAAAACGGAACCTGTGATTAAGTTAGCAACTTAATAAATAAAGTATGACTGCATATAAAGCAAAGTTACCGGGCGATTCCGATGGGCTAGCTGCTTTTGCTCGCCAAGCTGGCAGTGAGGTAAATATCTCACTAGGCGCCGTTTAACGTTTAAACTGTCGAAAATTTCCGTTTAACACGTTTAGACCAATTTAAACGGAAATCGAGCCTTATGCTATATATAACATAAAGAAGGAGAAAAGTCTGAAGTCCGAATTCAAGCCATCCACCAAATAAACTGACGATGTCACAGCACTAGGACTGAGCTATAATTCACGGACATTAAGATTAGAGTGCCCCACACAAGTGTTTGAAAAAAAAGTAGGCTTGGCTGGAACGAACGGCAACCTTACATATTACTAGCACGGTGCCCCTGCCAACTGAGGAGGCTAACCAGCCTGGCAGGTGGTAGAGAGCGATAGATGTTAGGTGTTACAGGTTGTTAGCGTCCAACCAAAGGTGGTCCATCACCTTTCTAGCAGAGAGCCATATCAGAAACGATCACATAGTCTAAACACAAAATGCTTTACAACCTTCGTCATGCAGCCTCTGAATAGCTATGTTGCTAGATATAGCACTATTACATGCGCGTTCACAAGGCATACCACTCAACATTACTTCATTTGTTCTTCGATATTTTGTTAAGATAGATTTCCAAAAACCAACAATAAACTTGATTACTTTCACTGTCCTTTTTACACTTACATCACAGGACAAAAAATGTAGTGCCCCACATTGAAGAACTTGGTAAAAAATCACTTTCAATTATCCAAACTAAAAAAAAATTTTTTCATTTACATATTTGCGGGAATTGTGATATTTAAATTTGGTAAATATTACAGTCAAAAGTATAAGCACTTGCAAAGAGGCAACAGCTGTTTGACGTCTCATTTATTATGGACAAAACCAGAATAAAACAAAAATTTCACTGGCGACACACTTTTGAAACTGATTTGGCAACTATTTAGTCCCACTAAGTACATCCTGGTAAATTTTCGAAAAGTTCATTGCGCGGCCCAAATAGAGTTTATTAAAACCTAGTTTTCCATGTCTTTCATGGAGAATTGGGCATATAGAGGGTGCTTTGTAGGCCTATTGGCAAGATTCCCGCAATCAGATTTTCTGTGTTTTGCCAGAGATATTAAACCTTGCCATGTCCCTACTAAATAACTTTCCAAATGGTGTTGCCATTGCTTACAATGGTTTAAAATAATTACAAGTAAAAGACACAATGACATATGGGGTCGAACAGTGTGGACGCGTCATAAGGTTACTGCCATACAACATCACTGAGAAGAATTCTGTAACCTCCTCAGAGGGTAGCAGGCAAAATTCTATGGTAATACTCCAGCATTAATGTTAGAGACTTCCCGCCTTGCCTCCAATCTGTTAAAACGTGGTGCGACATACATAATCCCCCCCCACACACACCACACACACGTTCAATGACAACCCGAGTTAGCCATGAACAATTTTCATGGGACGTTGGGTTGCCGAGGGAGCCTGCGCACCCCTGGGGTACTAAACAACTTTGAACATTTTCTAGATGTAATATAGGCTTAAGAGTATCCACCAGAATGGGTGCAAAATCATGTCAAATTACCAGAAAACTTTTTTTCCAGGCACTTACACTACCTCCCCCCAATGTGGTCCTGCCCCTGGGACCCAACAGGTCGCAAGCAGCCCCATGGACCCCCTCACCAAATGCCGGTGGAATCGCTATATGCAGGATCCCACACCCCAGAGATGTGAGATGCTGAATACGCCCATGATTTGCACCCTTGTTTTTTCAACTCTTGGACGTCGAAGTGGGATTCATAGGAACTATATCTCATGCTTTTGTGGAGTGCTGTATGGGCGAATTATTCTTACAGAAGACGAAATTCCCATTTAAAGTTGAGGGCATCCCCAAGCTAATTACTGGTAATGTATGTCTCAGTACCCCGTTTGGATTTTACCGCACGCATCATGCTTCTAGGCGAACAGCTTTGCCAAATAATGCATAAATACACGGCCGGATTCTACTCACGTGGTAGCTTACGGCAGCTACACCATGTCTACCGCCGGCAGCTACTGGCCACAGTACACACTGGGCTAATTGCGACGCGGTAGTGTCCAAAGATGGGCTACAAAGTACACAAGTATTCGGTATACAGTAAGGTGGCTACTCTGCTTTACCTCCCCAATGGATACCTGTGTTGCCACTAGGGGAGAGAAGGGGGATGTTGAGTAGACAGTACCCGAGTAGACACGCACACCTACCACATAGCTACCCCCGCGGTTACCACGACGACCATTTGAGAGTGGTGAAAATTTCATGAACTGAGGACGCTATACACTTGGGCTCCGTTTAGCATTTTTGCACGTTTGTTTTTAGGAAAAATCATTACGAAATTCACAATCGGGCATCATCCAAAACCCCCATATTCACACATTTAATAAAAAAAATGCCAAATCTAAGCCAAAACATATCAAAAAAACAAAATTGGCCATGAGAAATACCGCTGACGCCGCATGAGATGCGGTGAACCACGTAGCTATTCCAAGGAAGTGCCGACAGCCGCTGTGTGTACACATCCGTCTTGCGGCCAACCAAAATACACGGAATCTTGGCCTGCGAGTGTACGTATAGTGGGTAGGTAATCCTGTCTACTCGGTGGTAGGCTTGTGTGGGTAAACACCATGAAGACATTGGCTGTTATGGAGCATGATGGAGCATGCAAATGTGATTGCGAAAATAAGTCAATCTCAGCTTTATAAAATTTGGACAATTAAATTGGCAAATTTACATTCCAAAGCGTGAACTCCCAGCTAAGACAAATTTACAATCATGGTCAATATAAAATCTTTCTGATGTGACTGCCAAGTACAGCAGAAAAACTAATTCAGCATAAATGTGTTCACAATAAATAAAGTCAAGCAAAGTGAAAAATGCCGAGTGGCATTACAAATATTACAACACATAGATATATGAAGCACTGCTGCTATCAGGAATATTGGTTCACAAATAAAAACATGTCAACCCAACTCTAAAGAACGTTGACACAGAGGGGGTATGAGTAATCCCACAATGCACCCGTTTGGGAAATTATGGTCATGTGATCCACAAAAAAACTATATTCTTCAACACATATAAACCCTGACTTTTAGACTCATGTTAAGGCCAAAATGTGATTAGCAAGGGGACTTTTTTGGCATGATTATGATGTGTTTGGTCTTAAACTCTTTAACACTTTATCTGTAAGTCCTGACATGTGATTTGTACCAAGCTATAGGCACAGTGCATGCATTGTGGGATTGATTAAAAACCCCTCTGCTTTGGAACTAAAGCGTTCTTGGGGAATAGAAAGTCTAGACTCGCAACAAAGAGGATGCCTAATCAAGAAGGGGGCACTTATTCGCAAGGAACAGCATGCCTTAAGATATATGTTAATGCAAATTTTGTTGCATGATGATGATATTTTCCACCATTTACCAGTGTTTGCAGCAGATCATTTTAGTGACTATCTTTTTTGGTATCTTTAGGAGGAGAACAATTTATTTGTGGTGTGGGTATAATGTGGAAGCATATCAATTTGTGAATCTGTAGAAATTTTAGCACATGAAAAATTTCAAGGCCGAAGCAAGCAAAATTTTGTCATGATACACGCACACTGGGCTTATGTTGTGATTAAACTTTTGAACGATTCTATTTGCCAGAGACAAAACGAGGAAAATCACCAAATTGCTACTTTGAAAATATTTTACTTTTTGGTTAAGATTTTTTCCAACATATGATAAATTATTGGACAATTCACGTTAATTTTTCACTTCCTTGAACTTTCTTTGATACTACCATTCTTAATGATTTCAAATTAATGCATTGCCCCTTCCAGAGCTCTATACTGTTTCTCAGTGGCCAATCTTCTTATGGACTAGTGGTTAAACATCCATTAAAAGGCATTTAATAAAAAAAATCTTTAAAAAATAATACAAAATCATATTTGCATGTCTGTAACAAGTATTAAGTACCCTTACATACCCTACGGGTGATAAGATCGAAAGCAATATGATAAGGATAAAATTTATATTTTAGTCCGTCATCTGTTCGTACGGACACTTTACTGCAACCACATATTGATTGTTCGTTCCCATCTTTCAATACTGCTGCTTCTTCCTTAGTATTATTTTTTCAATTTGGGACCAATAAAATACCCATATGAGAGTTTAGCAGACTTAAGTCACTTTTTCAGATACTCGCAGATTTTAAATATTTTGACACTGATAGTTCCGATTTTGGGGTTGCCTCCCCAACCCAATCAATATCCAATGTTTTCTTGCTGAGTTTGCATTTGAAATGGTGATAGTTTCATTAGTAAATAAATATGTACATGTGAACATCTTAGGGGGTACGTATATTTAATGCAAATGCGGCTACTTTTTCTACAAGAAAATCCTTAGACATGGATCCTTTTTCCTGAAAAATGGCTGAAAATATAATTCATGTATTTTTAATGGGTTTATAAATCTTTTTAGCAAATTCACAAAAATGGGTCTCAAATGATCTAGTCCTCAGACACCCCCCCCCCCCAAAAAAGAAATTCCCAATGTGAATGCCTATATTTGTTTCAATCATTTGGTTGCCTAAAAATGTTTCTCGTGGTCTGGCTGATAGATCATTTCTTTTATTTCAACAATAATTAATTATTGCGTCAACCAGTGATGCTGCGCCTTGTCCTTACAACTTTATCAATGAGGGCAGTAGAACAACAAGTGCAAACTTAGTTTGAGGAACCATCCCTGACTGCATTGTTACCTAGATGCAAGCTCGATATAGTATATACTCAGGCTCAAAAATTTTGGACAATTTAGAATGGACCTGCCTGCCAACGCATAACAGCCAAACATCATTATTGCAGTTTCTTGTTAATCCAAGAAAGAGATGACCAGATTATAGTAATCAATCTTTCATCGATATGAACAAGGGTTTCTATAATGGCGTCAAGGATATTATTCTCAACAAATGACGCTTCCCCTTGCAATGCAGAGCCATTGACCATCACTAACGTGACATGGGGATATGCAAGTTCTAATTTGTTTCACTGAATTTTTAACAGGGGACTGACAAATTTACTACTTGCAGGCTTGCATTTCGTATATGATTATTGAAAGTGATACTAAAAGGTAATATTTCCTTTTCAAAAATATATTTAAAGGCTAAAATGGTGTAACTTTTTCAAACCCCTAATATAAAATTATGTAAACTATAAAGGAACTTTAATTTTGCTTCTTTTGGGGAAGATTTAAAAATTTCCCCCTTTGAAATAGCTATAAAGAGGACACAAAGACCTTTCCGATTAGAAAACACCAATTTTATTAACCACACTTTCTTTAAGGCCTAACTGTAAAAGTGGAAATTTTCGCGATACATTAATTTTCGCGTTTTTCGCATGTGTGAGCTAGCGCGAAATTTAAAAACCCGCGAAAATGTTGATTTTGTGCGTCGGTCTATGTCGGAGTAGCTGAAAAGAGCGAATTTAAAACAAGCCAAAAGTGTTAAAAATCGCTGAAACTCGAAAAATACACGCGGAAAAATTACACTTACAGTATATGGAAAAGCTTACCAATTAGTATAACACACCGAAGTGGGTAGCCATTATGTCTTTAGTAACTTGTAAGTCTTAAGATAATTATTAGATATTTTTCCTGCACAACCGAAAATCAAAGCAGTTTTTTACAGGGAGATTAGGGATAGCAGGCAGTTAAAAACATTTTTGTTTTTCTTTTTTCCTTGTCATTAGGACCTTCCAAAACATTATTGGTAGATGGTTCTATAACTGATGTTGTAAATGAGACATTTGTATCTCAAAAATTCTCAGTCTCATGAAGTACAGATTTATATAAATGAACAATTCTCTTCCAGTTTAAATCAATAATTGTAATTATTAAAATAGTTATACAAGGGATCCTATAAATTTAGCTGAGCAAACTCCCATGCTAAAAGTGGAGTCTCCATTTTATGTGTCTGGGGATTTGAAGTGATGGTGCTGTTAATAACTAATTTGTTTGATTCTTTTGTTAATATGGAAGTTATAACCAAAAAACTCTCATGGTTCAGTGCAGAATTGCTCAGCACATCAAAGCGATACACCAACTAGTTCCTAAACTTTATGCTGATAGAATATTCAGTGCAACTAGTTCACTTTATGAGTATCATTGTCAATGGGTCATTTTTAATTGAATATTCAGTGTCACTTCATTTAAATATCAGTCACAGTGTCAATGAGTTGTAATGAATTATTCAGTTCATTTGGTGTTTTTATGAATATTCAGGTCATGGGTATTTTGAATGAATATTAAGTGTGGGGGATGTTTTAAGGAAATTCGTCAGTTGATGTCATTGGGATTTGTCATAAATATTCATTGTCCTGACTCATCCTAAATACCCTTTAAAAGGCAGGGGATATTGTGCGACTTACACAGATACAATATACCAACCTTTCATTCTACTTGCACTTCCATAGACCACAAAACTACCACCAAATTGTTGTGGCATATGCTTTAGTAGTTAGAAAATCATACACGATACCAAATTAGAAAAGGCGAACTCGTATTTACGAGATGCGTAAAATATGTCCCGCCAAATGTTGCGATCACTAAATGCAATAAATGCAACTTACAAAAACCACACCCCCTCCCCACCACCCCGCAAAAACCCCCACACCCTCCCCAAAACAGCCAGTCAACACCCAATCTCCCGCCACCAACAACGGAAACACCGAGCCCCAGCCCCAAAACCTGTCCAAAACCCATCACCAACACCCCACCCCCAGCCCATATCAACCACCAACCCCACCCAACACTCTGCAACCCCAACCCCCTCCTTAAAAATCCCCAACACCCAACCCTGCAACACCCCACCCCACCCAATTCCCGGTAACACGCCTCGCCCTTCCCAACACCCCGCAACACGCCCTCCCCTCCCCAAACCACCGCAACACCCTACCCCTCCACAACCCCCGCAACCACGCCCACCCCCTCCCCAAAACGCCCCGCCAAACCCCCCCCCAAAAAACATGCAACACACCAACCCTGCCACCAAAACAAATGCAACATCTACCCCTTCCCAACACCCGAAAAAGCTCCCAACAACATGCAACCACCCTACCCATCCCCAAACACACCTCCCAAACCCCAACCCTCCCAAACACCCCACCCCATCCCGAACACCCTGCAACCCCCCCCCAAAAAACATGCAAACACCTACCCATCCCCATGCAACATGCAAAATCCTACCCCTCCCCAATACCCTGCAACACACACAAATCTCCCCAACACCCCACCCCCTCCCCACACCCCGCAATAGCAAAACCATCTCCCACAAAACCTCGCAACACCCCACCCCTCCCTGTATGCATGTAGGTCTCGTGCAACGAAGGAATTTTGCCTATCCGACGTACTGTTACAGAGATACATTCAATTACGCAGATTTAATTAGATTATTGCCATACTAAGCGCAAACAGTGCAACTCCACTACCAAAACCATACAACTTTCCAACACCTCCAAACCCACCTCCACAACAACAGGAACACCCTACCCCCTCACAACAACCCCACCCCAATCAAACCCGCAAGTTAAACCCCCTCCCCAACACCCACCCTCTCAACACCCCGTCAAACCCCATCAGCCTGACCTATGGCATAGTAGTCTCATGTAGTGAAGGAAGTTTGCCTATCTGACGTACCATTTCAGAGACACAATAATTATGCATATTAATTAGTCATTGCATACTTACGCCGCATATATCACACACTTTCAAATGCAAAAAGGAGTGCCCCATGATAGCTTGATGCAGGCAGGATTTGGAGTATCTGACGTACGTTTGCAAAAAAAAAATATAGGCAATTACGCTGATTTTTACATATTTAAGGAGCTCATTTGATACTCAATTTGCACGAAATACGCCAAAATCTAATCAGGTCGGAGAAAATCTTCAGCCACTTCCTTCCACCAAGTTACATCATAATGCCTTAAGGAACTCCAAGAAAACTTGTAACGGGGCCTTGCAGGATAATTGTATAAATATGCAAAAAATATGCAAATTAGTTAGTGTTTTATAGCTGTCATAACTTAAAAATCATTGATCACTAGAAGTATGCAGGGGGTCTCGATTTGGAGTTTTGGCTAAGAAAGTGTCAGGGGGGGGAAAGGCGCCAAAATGTAATTCCCTCTGTTGATATGCCCTGTGGGTATTTAGGTCAATGTGGTGACCTTTCAACCTCGTGTATGTCGGCAGGCTAGTGGCAGCCACCAATCAACAGGCGCTTTTTCCCGCGTTTTTTAATGGTCGGGGTGTCCTGGTTCTTTGAGAGGCACTCTTCGGCTGGTGGCAGACGTTGTTGTAAAAGGTCTTTGAAACCCCGCCCACCCACCCAAAAGTGTAGGCTGGGATGGTTATCAGTGGGGGGCACTGGCAGTTTATGGGCCACGTATGGCGTGTGCTGGTCGGGGTCAGGGGCTGGTTCATCTGCTCCTGTGTGGATTTATGTCACCTAGGGCAGTCCCGACTCTTATGGGTGGGAAGCGCGGAGGGGCCCGGTCCCCAACCCGGTACGCGACTCGGTACGCGATGGAAATCTCTAGGTTTTGGTGTGTTTTATTATATCATTCAATCCATCAGTGAAGTTATAAAGTGTAAAACAAAGAGTATGCTCTAAGGCCTATTCTCTCAGTAACAAGATAAGTGTTTGTTGCATCATGTCTGATAATTATCATTAGTTGGTTGAATGTAAGTCGCACATAACAGTACTAGGTTCTATAAAATCCGCTGACCAGCCCTTCCTGCAAATACAAATTAATCTCCAGGTGTTTGTTTGTCAATGTCTGTTGCCTAAATGCTTTCAGGGAGCAAATACTATTAGCATATTTACACCCAAAATCTAATCAGGTCTAGAACTCATCAACCGGCTTCTTCCACCAAGTTAAATCATCGTGCCATTACGGAACTACAGTAATCTTTACCCAATGGCCCAAATGTTGACATTTCCCACCCCCCCCCCAATAATGACTTTTTTGCCACCCGCTGGACAGGAACCAGGGACGACCCTGGGGGATTATAAAACTATCAGGTTAGTAGGGGGGGTTCCCCAACTACAATATACCCAAGTTTGGCTACTCTAGCTCATCCAGAAAAAAGAGATTCCTAATTTTCCCAGTTAACATTTTTATCACGGACATATACGCATATACGGACGGAGCCATTTTTATAGTCCCCTCCCGACTTTTGTTCGGAGGGGACAATAACTCATTATATACCACAAAAATACCAAACTACAATCAACACACTGCACCACGGCCACAATGTACAGGGCCGCCGAGAGAATTGCGGGCCCGGGAACCTTGGATTAATAGACTTACATGACGTCGGGTATTGGTGGCGGCTCTTCGTGAATTGCAATGTCAATAATAAGATTACATCCACAAACTCCCACAAAAATATTGTAGAATTTCTCTAATTATACCATATATAACCCAAATACCACAATATTACATGTTGGTATTTTGTGGCCTTGGTAGGGCTAAATTATGCCAGAAGGATTTGATAGAAGTGGCTACATGCCAGCACAGGTACAATTTTCCAGAATCATCTATGCTAAACTTTAATTACGGTTGCATTTAACCTTTAACTATACTGCTCTACCTTTCCAACTTGTGTATACCACTATAGATGTAGGGGTGTGCAGGGATTGTCAAGGCCCTATTTTTTAACTGGAGTCTACACCATTACGTGGAGTGGGTGTTACACTGTTAACATTCCAAATCATTCCTTTACTTGGAAAAAAGCTGGGCTTGCTTAAAAAGCAATTAAAGCGTCCATGGCAGGTCACTTCTAGCCCTCGACCCCAGAACCCTTGGCTTTTAACCGGAATGTGCGTTTACCTATTTTGGATGTCTATTATGAAGAAAGTTCGCCTACTTTTTCATTATAGCATGGACAATATTATGTAAGGATGTTTGGTGTGGATGTTAAGAGCTAAAAGAGTGCCCCATTTTGATCAACCAATATTAATTTTACACTATATGAGGGTTATAAAATTATTTTTGTTTTAGTTATCCCATCAAATGGATAAAATATCGCCATGATAAACTTTACAGATATGGTTGTGCGGATCAAGCGTCATTGGAATCAAGGACCGCTCTAGCGGATAGCCATTAATTCACCCCATTTAATGAATTGGGCATATATTCACAAAATGTTACCAAATAAGCAACATCTTAGGCAAATGCCAAAGTTGATCAATTAACCAGTCTCTCCTCCATCTTTACAAAGTGATTTTAAACTGAGGCCAGTGTTGTGGAGGCTGGTGGGGGATTCCTAGAGTAGAGGGTTCAGGTGCCCAAATCCCGCGGGTTATTAATAACTAATAATATGTGAATTACTTGCAAATACAGAAACATAAATATGATAAATATAGAATACATACAAATGACAAAGCAAAAGCAAGCAATTCTGGATAAGAAATGGGTTGTATAAAACCGATCACCAGGTGCCTATCAGATCCAAAGAGGAAGAAACAAGATACCTGCACAACAAGCAGATTGACTTAATAGGGAAACCAAAGATAGCAAGGCAAATGTACATGTATGCCCAATGAAACAAAAATCAGTCAAGTTAAACTGATTGGAAAGAGCAACATACCCTTGTCTATATCAAGTGGTTTCCAAAATAGGACATAAAAATTTACAAAAACACTACATTTTTAACAATATTTAGTAAGTAAACTAAAAAGTGGGTTTACAGCCGGTTTAAAGTTATAGACATATTGGATGAGTGTTGCAGCCCAAATCCGATGGATCATCCAAAGCACGTGGGAGTGAAAATAACATAGAATTGAAGAAGAGGAAGCCTTAGCAGATTGGTTGCCAAAAGCTAGTACTCTGCAATGCTATTGCATCCAATGAATGAAAAAGAAGTAGGGGTCAAATCATGTAAGATCTTAAAAACCCAGAACAAGCCTCATTGGATTTTGAAAGAATCTAGAGCCTGACTAGATCAATCAAGAAGTCTTGCTCAAGTGGTGGACAGAGCATCGCCTTTGGTGATTGCTTAAGAAAAAAGTCCTTGTAATTTTCTGTGGCACTTACTCTAAACACTGATCCAAATCGATTCACTTTGATGAGGGTGCCCAAACACACCTGCCCACAGTAGTAAAATACTATGGGCAAGATGAGAGCTTTGTAGAGGTTGAATCAGTGCTATTAGAAGACATTTTACTGGGCATCTGATGATGAAGCAGACAGGTTTGAACCTTACCTGAAATTGCAGCTATATGAGAGTCAAGAAGATCCTTACTGAATGTAAACACCAAGTATTTGAAATTACACTTAACTTCAGCAAGTATACTCTCACCCTAATGTAAAGATCACAATAATCAGGAGACTGAGATCTAGTCATGTGCCTAACGGAGCAATTAGCACAGATTGAAGGCAACTTATTAAGAATAGTCATTTAAAAAATGTTGTGAATATCATTCTGAAGAACATCATGATCACTTTACGAGTTGTGTGATCATATCTGCAAACTGAAAGAGAGAAGAAACAAAAACATGACAGAGTAAAATTCATTGACAAAAAGTAAGAAGAAAGAGGACCAAAACAGGAACAGACATGAGGAACACCTGAGGTTACGAGAACACCACTCTGAGAACTCGCACCCTGAAAACACCCGCGGGCTTCCGCCTTGAAGAGAAAGTTTTGAATCAATAAGAAGAAACCTCGGATGCCTAAGGACTGAAGTTTGAGAATAAAATGTTGTGGTCTACTTTTGACAAATGCAGAGCTTAAATCCAAGAAAATACCATCCTACAAGATTACATTTAGATCATCAAAGAGATTTGCTAATGAAGCTGCAAGACTTAACCAACTTTGTTAACTAAGCCATTTCTCCAGTGCGAAAGCCAAACTGGTTATCTGACCAAAATATTAGTTCATCCACATAATCCATAATACGAACAGAAATAAACTTCTCCATCACCTTGCACAAATACTAGTCAGTTGAGACAGGCCGGTAACTACCTACATCATTGTGGCTTATCACCACCTTATAAACTAGGAAACAACATTGCTTCTTCACCCAAAGCTTGGAACTTACCTTTCTGAATAAAGAAATTAAACAAATCCACAATACAGGAGGCAAGCTCATTACAATGATTTCAGAAAAATTGCATTTTCAATCAGGTCATTTTCGGGAGATTTGGAAGCATCAAGATTTTCAGAGTTTTTCTAGAACTTCATCCACTGTAAACAGATCAAAAACAAGAGGAGGTGCAACCATGAGAAGTAGCTGTGTCAGGTAAAGAGTAAATAAGATAAGAGGATTGTACATTACCATCAAATTTACTAGAAAATGACTTGTTAAAAGCAAGCAGCAATGTCAGCATGATTACTAGTAGTGGTGTCATTAATGGTAATAAAATAGGTGTTTCAGAGCATGTCTTTAGGGGTTACGCGAGGCTGGTGTCTAGGTTTAAGCAATACAAACTACACATGACCACTTATATTCAAAATCATTTCTGATAAGCAAGGTGAATCAATCTATAAATTTATTACATTCATACTTTGAATGCATACAAAGGAATGCAAATATCTAGGAAAATGGCGGACTTTTCCCTAAAGTACTCAAAGATCTATACTGTACGTTCTCACTCACTATTAAAACACTCACAGTAAAAAAATGCCTCTGGGGGATGTCAGTGACCTCGATAACCATCTGGTAAGCACATGGGCCCAACACAAATCTCGACAGCTTCTCCATAGATGCGCTTAATTTACTGTGTAAATGGACTGGCGCTGGATGCTTCAGGGGAGTCGATTGATAGCCGGCAATACGAGCACGCGTCATCAACTTGAAAACGAAGCCGCCAAAAGCCAGCGGACCGTTTCACTTGCGGTTGTTCTTCCCTTTAAGCCGAGGGATTTACTTCTGCTTTAACGGGAGCGTTTAAGCGTTTCAAGAGGGGAGGATTGCTGTGATTTTTGACATACTTTTTCAGGTGGGGTCGCTGACTGAATGTATTGCTGATCTATATCTAGTTATTGTGCACAGGCAAAGATGCGTTCTAAATCAGATGGCGGCTCTACTGGAAAAACAGGTTGGATGCCGTGGTTCAGGGAATTCGTTTCTGCATGGGAATTACAAAAAGGCGGTATCATGCAAAAACAATGCCTGAATATGCATGAAACCAAAATAGGACAAACAAAAAACATATCAAATACATCTGTATCCATATATAGGGTAGTAAGACCTATTGGGTTTCGTATTTCCACTGGCGACAATTTTTTTTTTTTTTGTTAAAAAATCAATAAAATGCAATTTTTTTTTTGTCAGTCCCTTTGCTGATGTTTCGTCCTTAGTCTCCTAGGCATGCCATATGGAACCCAACATGGGCTGTTCCTTACAGAGAATAAGTATTGTGTTAGCCTCTGTGTGTAGCTGTATTGAGAATTTAAAACAAGGCGATAGCATTTTTTAATAGGCTAGTTGTTGACTGCAAAAAAAATAATGCTATCACCCGAGTTAATTACACAACAGATAAAACAACTAGCGCTAAAAACATACATTTATTCTTTTCTATAAACATATTTATAATATGAAGACAATAACCTTTTTTATCATTATTATAGGCCCTAAAAAGAACCAAAAGATAATGCCAATACCCACTAAAATAATCAAAAGAATCCATATAAACAAAGCACATACGCAACGCAATAGACTCGGTGTAGAAGCAAAAAGCAGTAACACGCGGCGCAAAATAATTCTAACAATAACGAATACGCGGTACGCACTAGCTGTGTATCTATTGTCCCATAATAAAAATGGGCAGTAGAACCAAGTAACCAATTCGAAATAGCACGATGGTCACCAAGCGTTTTTAGAATACTTTAGGGGCACACATTAAAAAACACTATCAGTGATTTGAAAAATATTGAAATTTGAGAATAGTCAAAGTGCAAGCCGATAAGTCTGAGAATTCTCTCATAAATACCTTTTCCAGCGGTAGAATTGAAAGAAAGCGAGGAAAGAAGAAAACGGCAGTCCAGTGTTCCAAGATACGAGTCTCCATTCAATTACGTGTGTGTAAGTGTCCGCCATTCGGACCGTAATGACTAAAATCTCCAGCATTTCAGTCCTTTTAGAGTTTGCTTATGGTATTATCATTGCGGGTATGTTTAGGATACCTGTACTTGTTACGTAAATTGCTAAAATCTGATTTTTGATGATTTTTTCGATTGCTGATTTAGCAAATCACTGTAGTGTCTTTATCACTAAAGCAAGGCTCATTAAAAGGTGTATAACACATGGCAAAAAAAAAAACTTTAAACCAGAAGCTTCTAAAGGGGTAGTGCACAAATTGTGACCAAACTCTTGTATGCAAATAGCTGGCATAATTACATTATATAACTGATCCACACCCACTCCTGGGACATCGTATGCCTCTATCTGCGATAACAGCAGAATAAGGCATTATGATTACAGAGCAGAGATGTAAAAAAGGAGTAGTCCATGTCCTGAAATCCAAAATTATGAACAACGCGTGAAGAACCCAATTTTAAGATGTAGCATCCTGCTTTAAGATCAGGAGAACCTATTTTACGCGATTTTCGCCGGTACATGACCCCCCTTCTATAAAATAAATTGGAAATTTACAACTTGGTTTGTGGCCGTCTTACTTTATCATTAAACACTTTGATTCGAAATTGTAAAAAACAAAAAAAACTTTTTTTTACATTTCTCAGACATTTGTTATTTATGGCCAGAATCCAGAAATTCTGGAACTGGTTACATCTTGCATGAGCAGGTGCGGAGGGAATGGTATAATACAATTATGCCAAATGAAATACTCTAAATTTAATTCTTTTAAGTGAAGATAATTAGAGACAAAGGGTTATGCCATCACAAATAGCTCCTTTAATCACGCGATGTGCCCAGGATTATTTTGATTATGTGCCAAAAAAAAGTACAAACATTACAAGAAACAGTTAAGTTAGTCATAAATCAATCAAATTACAACTAGGTTTTATGTAATCGCAATGTACAATCACAAGTGAATAACCTTTGCCAATTACACCCAAATTTAGTGTAGTGGGCAAAGCTGGGAAGAATTCCTTCACCTAAGAGAAGATATCAGTTTTCGACTTCCCACAATGCATTGCAATTCAGTGGAAAGTTGTTGTACAGGTTGCCATGTGAATAGTTAAGAGATGAAAAAACACTCTTAAAAATAGGTATAGTATTTCAATTTAGCCATGCCCTATCATCTCTAATGATTCACATCAGTACCTTGTAACAAAACCTTCCATTGGAAGAAATGCCATTTGATGAGGAAGCTACTGAAAATATTCCTGTTCCTTCACCTGGCCAGAGGAGGGAAAACAGTCTCTTTCAGCTACTGAGCATGGAAAGCTAGTGAGACAGTAGTAGGGCTATCGCAGTAGTTGTTGGATCCACTCTTACCGGCATGATTTAACTAGAAACGGTCATCAGCATCCATGGCCCTGATCTGCGTTCAGGAACTCCATGGATAGACAAACATGTTTGTCTGTAGTTTAGCAATGACATAACGTGCACATGCTACAGTGCCGTACAACTGATACTGAGCATTTCCACAAACTTTCGCGACAACCTCTTTGAAGAATTTTCAATGGATTTTTTAAACTACTGACAAAGCAGAATTTGGAGTTGCATTCATAACCAGTTAGCAAACATTTTTTAAATGCCGACACACGTGATACAGCAAGCCTTCTGGACTATGCATATAAAAAGTTGAGAGTCTCATAGCGGATAGCTTGTAGGTGTGACTCAATTGAAGTGGCAGATTGATTGTCTTCAAGAAGAAATCAGCAAGTGTTTATTTTCTGTCCATAAAAGACAGAAAGTACAACACACGTGCCCTAGATGGGACACCACACATAAACATTTGGGTCATAACCACAAAATGAAAATATTTTGGGGAAGTTTTCTGAAAGATTTTGAAATTTAAGCTTTCTTTAGGATTTTTGGAATAAGCTTTTCATGAAGGATTTTTGGAATAAGTTTTTCTGAGGATTTTTTTTGGGAATAAACGTTGTGAAGGATTGTGGAAATAAGCTTTTCTAAAGGATTTTTGGGGAGCAATCTTTCTGAAGGGATTTTTAGAATAAACCTTTCGGAAGGAATGTTAGGAATAAGCCTTTTGAAGACTTTTTTAGGAATAGGCCTGCTTTCGGAAAGATTTTTAGTGGAATAACACCCCATTCCCTCCCCTATGGCATAGTAGTCTCATGTAGTGAAGGAATTTTGCCTATCTGACGTACCATTTCAGAGACACAATAATTATGCATATTTAATTAGCTCATTTGCATACCTAAGCCGCATATATCACACACTTTCAAATTGCAAAAAGGATGTGCCCCATGATAGGCTTGCATGCAGCGCAGGAATTTGGAGTATCTGACGTACCGTTGCAAAAATATAGCAATTACGCTGATTTTTACATATTTAATTAGCTCATTTGCATACTCAATTTGCCCGAAATACGCCCAAAATCTAATCAGGTCGAGAACTCTTCAGCCCACTTCCTTCCACCAAGTTACATCATTATATGCCTTACGGAACTCCAGAAAACTTGTACACGGGCCTTGCAGGATAATTTTCATAACTTATGCAAAAAATTATGCAAATTAGATACTTAATTAGCATATTTTACACCCAAAATCTAATCAGGTCTAGAACTCATCAACCCGCTTCTTTCCACCAAGTTACATCATCGTAGCCCTTACGGAACTCCAGATAAATCGTACACAATATGGCCAAATGTTGACATTTCCCCCCCAATAATGACCTTTTTTGCCCTACCCTCTGACAGACCCAGGGGAAGACCCTGGGGGAATTATTACATGGTTAGTAGGGGGGTTCCCCTCCTACAATATACCCAAGTTTGGCTACTCTAGCTCATCCAGAAAAAAAGATATTCCTAAATGTTCCAGGTTAACATTTTTATCACGGACATACGGACATACGGACGGAGCCCATTTTATAGTCCCCTCCCGAACTTTGTTCGGCGGGGACAATAACTCATTATATACCACAAAATACCAAGTAATAAACAATCAACAAACTGCACCATAGGCCACAATGTACAGGGCCGCCGAGAGAAATTGCGGGCCCAGGGAACCTTGGAGTTATAGACTTACATGACGCGGGGTTGGTGCGGGATCTTTACGTGAATATGATATGTCAATAATAAGATTACATACCACAAACTCCCACAAAATATTGTAGATTCTCTAATTACCATATATACCACAAAATACCACAATATTACATTGTGTGGTATTTTGTGGCCTTGGTAGGGCTAAATTATGCCAGAAGGGCATTTGAGAGAAGTGGCTACATGCCAGCACAGGTACATTCCAAGGAATCATCTATGCTAACTGTAATACGTGCATTTAACCTTTCACTGCTCTACCTTTCCAACTTGTGTATACCACTATAGATGTAGGGCTGGTCCAGACTTGTCAAGGCTATTTTTTGAACTGGAGTTACACCATTACTGGAGTGGGGTTACACTTGTTTAACATCCACATCATCTCATTTACTTGGAAAAAACTGGGCATTGCTTAAAACAGCAATTAAAGGTCCATGGCCGGATCGCTTCTAGCCTCGACCCCAGAACCCTTAGGCTTTTACCGGAAGTGGTTAAATATTTTGGATGTCTGAAGAAAGTTCGCTACTTTTTCATTATGCTGTGAAATATTATGGCTAAAGGATGTTTGGTTTGGATGTTAAGAGCTAAAAGGTGCCCCATTTTGATCAACCAATATTAATTTTACACTCTATGAGGGTTATTAAATTATGTTTTTAGTTCTCACATCAAAATGGATTAAAAATATCGCCATGAAACTTTACAGATATGGTTTTAGGATCAAGGTCATCTTATCAAGAGGTAGCATTCAATTCACCCCCTTTAATTAATTGGGCATCACTACTTCACCAAAATGTTACCAAATCATGCAACATCTTAGGCCAAATGCCCAAAGTTGATCAATTAACCAGTCTCTCCTCCATCTTTACAAAAGTGGATTTAAACTTGAGGCCTAGTGTTGTGGCGGCCTGTTGGGGGATCCCTAGAGTATGGGGTCTCAGGTTGCAATCCCGAGGGTTAAGCTCTGGCTTGTGTCTAGGGTTTAGCAATACAACTACACATGCCACTTTATTCAAAAATCATTTTCTGATAAGCAAAGGTGAATCAATCTATAAATTTCATCACATTCATACTTTGTGCATACAAAGGAATGCACATATCTAGGAAATTGGGACTTTTCCCTAAAGTACTCCAAGATCTACCTGTAGTTCTCACTCACTCTGTAAAACACCTCACAGTAAAAATGCCTCCGGGGGTCAGTGACCTCCATACCCCTCTGGTAAGCACTCATTGGCACAACAAATCTCTACAGCTTCTCCAGTGTCGTTAATTTACATGTGTAAATGGACTGCGCTGCTTCAGGTATGTCGATTGATTGCCGAGCAACTCGAGCACGCGCATCAACTTGAACGAAGCGCAAAAGCAGCGGACCGTTTTCACTTGCGGTTGTGCTTCCCTTTTAGCCGAGATTTTTCTCTGCTTTTCACGGAGCGTTTAAGGTTTCGAGAGGGGAAGGATTGCTGTGCATATGACATACTTTTTAAGGTGGGGGTCGCTGAACTTGAATGTATTGTGATCTATTTAATCTAGTTACTTGTGACAGGGCAAATTGCGTTCTAAATCAGATGGGGCTCTACTGGAAAAACAGGTTGGATGCCTTGGTCAGGGAATTCTTTTTCTGCATGGGATTACAAACAGGCGGTATCATGCAAACACAATCTGAAATATGCATGAAACCAAAATAGGACAAACAAAAACATATCAAATACATCTGAATTCTATATATAGGGTAGTCAGACCTATTGTGTTTTAGTATTGTCCAATGGCGACAATTTTTTGTAAAAAATCAATAAAATGCATTTTTTTGTCAGTCCTGTTGCTGATGTTGTCCTTAGTCTCCTAGTCCTAGCCATCTGTAACCCAAACATGGGCTGTTCCTTACAGAGAATAAACGTATTGTTGTTAGCCTCTGTTGTGTATCTGTTGAGTAATTTAAACACGGGCGATAGCATTATTTTCAATAGGCTGAGTTGTTTGACGCAAAAAATAATGCTATCACCCGAGTTTATATTACACAACAGATAAACAACTGGCTAAAAACAATACCTTTATTCTTATTCTTAAACATATTTATAATATGAAGCAATAACCTTTTTTATCATTATTATAGGGCCTAAAAGTAACCAAAAGATAATGCCAATACCCACTAAAAGAATCAAAGAATCCATAAACAACGCACATACGCAACGTAAATAGACTCGCGTGTAGGAAGCAAAACGCAGTAACACGCGCGCAAAATAATCTAAAAATAACTAATACGCGGTACGCACTAGCTGTGTATCTATTGTCCCAAATAAACATGGGCAGTAACCAAGTAACCAATGAAATAGCAAGATGGTTCACAAAGTGTTTAAGAATACATTTTAGGGGCACAACATTAAAAACACTATCAGTGATTTGAAAAATATTTGAAATTTGCAGGAATAGCTTCAAAGTGAAGGATAAGTCTGTAGAATTCTCATAAATTACCTTTTCCAGCTGTAGAATTGAAAGAAAAGGAAGAAAACGGCAGTGTTCCAAGATACGATTCTCCATTCAATTACGTGTTGTAGTAAGTGTCCGTTCGGACAGTAATGACTAAAATCTCCGATTCTGTCCTTATTAGGTTGCTTCTGGTCTTATCATTTGCAGGGTATGTTAGGATACCTGTACTTGTTACGTACATGCTAAAATCTGATTTTTGATGATTTTTTCGATTTGCTGATTTAGCAAATCACTGATAGTGTCTTTAAGTACTAAAGAAGGACTTCATTAAAATGTGTATAAACATGGCAAACTACAGAAGCTTCTAAAGGGGTAGTGCACAAATTTTGACCAAACCTTGTTATGCAAATGAGTAGCATAATTACATTATAACTTCCACACCCACTTGGCATCGTATGCTCTATTCTGGAATAACAGCAGAATAAGGCATATGATACAGAGCCAGAGATGTAACAAAGGAGTAGTTCCATTTCCTGAAAATCCAAAATATGAACCAACGGGAAGACCAAATTTTAGTGTAGCATCCTGTTTAGCTCCAGAGAACCTATTTTCTTATGCGATTTTAGGGTACAAGACCCCCTTCTCTAAAATAAATTGGCACTTAAAACTTGGTTTTTGTTGCAGTCTTACCTTTATCATTAACACTTTGATCTCAGAAATTGTAAAAAAACAAAACTTTTTTTTACATTTCCAGAATTTTGTTATTTATGGCCAGAAATCCAGAAATTTCTGGAAATGTTACATCTCTGCAGAGCAGGTGGGAGGGTATAATACAATTATGCCAAATGAATACTCTAAATTTAATTCTTTTTAAGTGAGTAATTAGAGACAAGGGTATGCATCACAAAACTGCTCCTTTAATCACGGTGCCACAGGATTATTTTGATTACTGTGCCAAAAAAGTACAAACATCTGCAGTACATAAAATCATCAAATTACAACCTATGGTTTATTATTATCGCATGTACAATCACAAGTGAATAACCTTTGCCAATTACACCCAAATTTAGTGTGTGGGCAAAGCTGGGCAGATACCTTCACCTAAGAGAAGATATCAGTAGCTTCCCACAATGCATTGCTTCCAGTGGAAGTTTTTGTACAGGTTGTCATGTGAATCGTTAGAGATGAAACACTCTTAAAATGTGATCAGTACTGTCAATTTAGCCATGTGTCATCTCTAATGATTCACATCAGTACCTGTACAAAAACCTCCATTGGAAGAAATGCATTGTGGGAAGCTACTGAAATCTTCTTTTCCTTCACCTGGCCAGAGGAGGGAAAACAGTCTCTTTCAGCTACTGAGCATGGAAAGCTAGTGATGACAGTAGTTGGGCTATTGGCAGTAGTTGTTGGACCATCTTTACCGGCATGATTTAACCTAGAAAGCGGTCATCACATCCATGGCCCTGATCTGGTCAGGAACTCCCTGGATAGACAAACATGTTTTGTCTGTAGTTAGCAATCGACAAAGTGCACATGTACAGTGCCGTACAACTGATACTGAGCATTTCCACAAACTTTCGCTGACAACTTTTGAGATATTTTCAAGGATTTTAAACTACTGCAAAGGCAGAAATTTTGGAGTTGCATTCATAACAGTTAGCAAACATTTAAATGGACACACTGTGATTAACAGCAAGCCTTCTGGACTTGCATAAAAAGTTGAGATATTCATAGCGGATAGCTTGTAGGTGTGACTAAATTGACGTGGCAGATTTGATTGTCTTTCCAAGAAATCAGCAATTGTTTATTTTCTGTCCATAAACAGACAGAAATTACAACACACAGTGGCCTAGATTGGACACCCACATAAACACTTTGGTTCAGTAAACCAAATGCAAAATATTTGGGGATAGCTTTTCTGAAAGATTTTTTGGAATTTAAGCTTTTCTTTAGGATTTTTGGAATAAGCTTTCTGAAGGATTTTTGGAATAAGCTTTTCTTTCTGAAGGATTTTTGGAATAAACGTTTGTGAAGGATTTTTGGAATAAGCTTTTCTAAAGGATTTTTGGGAGCAATCTTTTCTGAAGGATTTTTAGAATAAGCCTTTCTGAAGGAATTTTAGGAATAAGCCTTTCTGAAGGAATTTTAGGAATAAGCCTTTCGGAAGAATTTTTAGGAATAAGCCTTTCTGAAGGATTTTTGGGATTAAGCTTTTGTGAAGGATTTTTGGAATAAGCTTTTCTTTCTGAAGGATTTTTGTGAATAAACTTTTTGAAAGATTTCTAGTAAACCATAAACCAGGGGTTCTCAATAGGCAGCCCGCAGCCGCAGGCCAAATCTGGCCAGCCAGCCAACCATTGATTTTTGGCCCTCGACTTGCTCTAAAATGTAAAGGGAAACAAGAAATTCAGGTGTATTTGGCCCTCTAAGTAGGGAACTTTCAAGTGTGTTCGGCATTCTCTGGCCCTTCATCTAATATAATTGATAACCCCTGCCATAAACATATTAGATGCTAGAATCACAAAATTTAAAAACGCCAGATGGAATTTGCAAGAAACCTGAGAATTCAAACACACCTGCAGTTTTGGTAACTCTTCCTCTCCAGAAAAGTTGCGTAGTTCTGTAAAAAATCAAAATAAATTCTCAGCAACAAAACTTAATGTAGAGGATTGCCAACAAACAGGTCTATGGCACCCATTACCACTTCAAGCTTCCAGGTCCAGGGAATAAAGCAAGCAGTTAAGGCAAACATATCTGGGCAAACATCTCCCAGCTCAATTTCCCCCATTTAATTTCTTCTCCCATCTAACTTCCCCCAGGCCTCTCAACAGAACCCCCTTAAATTACACCCAAACTGAAAATTGACATGAACTTGATCAAATTTGTTAAAGTTTAACATCTATTTGGAAGTTTCACAAGCGAATCATAATCAGGTTTCCCCGCAGCATGTGAGGGGCTAAGGTCACAATGTTCACTGTTTTCCTCTTTTAGTTTTCACCCAAACGGCAACTCGACTACGCTGCCATTGCAGTTCTTACATGTTGTCAATTTATGTAACATAGGTGCTGGAAACGTACCCTAGAAAGAACTGAATTGATTTGGTATTCAAGACACTATGAGCTAGAGTTGTCTCAACTCCCATGGCACAGTTCAGTAACTTCCATTCATCAGTGTATTTAGAAAATACACCCTCTGGTTCTTGGGTATGATATATGATGCCCAGAGCACTCAAGGTCAGTTCATGTCAATGCATGTACAAGTACAACCCACTGAACTGTGTCCTTGGAGGATGAGCATATTGTAACTCATAGTGACTAGGCCCCCAGGCCAACAGAACTCTACCACGTAGTCTAACGCCACATATGAACTAGAAAAGGAGATTTGCAATGAAATTAAAGACAAAAGGAAGTCATTCAACTTGTCAGGGTCATACTTCAAAAGATAAGGGTTTACACTTTTTTCTCTACAGTCATTAGCCTAGTTGGAGGTGTCTGGGTTCCACTTGCAGTTTAATCCTTTCCAATGGCAAGGGGCTGTGACACGTCATCAGGAGCAGAAAAAAAAAAAAAAAAAAAACCTAGAAAGAACTGAATTGATTTGGTATTCAAGACACTATGAGCTAGAGTTGTCTCAACTCCCATGGCACAGTTCAGTAACTTCCATTCATCAGTGTATTTAGAAAATACACCCTCTGGTTCTTGGTTCACTGAACTGTGTCCTTGGAGGATGAGCATATTGTAACTCCTAGTGACTAGGCCCCCAGGCCAACAGAACTCTACCACGTAGTCTAACGCCACATATGAACTAGAAAAGGAGATTTGCAATGAAATTAAAGACAAAAGGAAGTCATTCAACTTGTCAGGGTCGTACTTCAAAAGATAAGGGTTTACACTTTTTTCTCTACAGTCATTAGCCTAGTTGGAGGTGTCTGGGTTCCACTTGCAGTTTAATCCTTTCCAATGGCAAGGGGCTGTGACACGTCATCAGGAGCAGAACCTTTTTAATCAACTAAAAAGGTTTTCCTTGCTGACATTGATTTGACTATTTCTGAAATTTTTATCATATCTATTTTGAAGTGCAAGTGAGGAAAGCTTGGCTGAGAAGCGTCTAACTCTGAAGTGTTATGCATATGCTTATTACAAATTACAATCCTATCTGAATTACATCTGCAACGGTTTTAACTTATGTGCCTCCAAAATCACAGCTATTTGAAGTCTCATGCATTGTGACAAAACAAAACCAGAATGAAACGGTCATGATCAGCAACACAGAACTGATTTGCAATATTTATTCTATTAGCTAAATGCTGTTTGAATTTTATGAAATTTCACTGCAGCCAAATAATTTTTTTTTTTAAAAACCTAGTTTAACATATTCCTATGGAGATTCGGGGAATAGAGGACAATATAACATATAGGTGATGACTTTTGTAGGCCTGTAACTGTATGTCAAATTCCTGCCATGGATTTTTCTGATTTTGACAGGGGTGATTAGCTCATCCATCTACTTACAGTTGTCAAAATAAGAAAAAAGAGAATTTGCTTAGGTCAAACAGTTGTGCCTTCAATTGAACTCAAAGTTACCTTTTATTAGAAAACTTTTTGTTCCAAGATTTGTTGATAAAAATACTCCTTTTTTAATTAAAAATACTCTTTACTGCACCTGAACCACTTAGGATGTGCACTCGCATGCAAGAAATGAGTGGTGTAAATTTCCCTGTAAACACTTCAGACTGGTCCACAATTATCTTATTTATGTTATCAATGCCTAAAGGTCTCGAATGGACGTACTAAACAAAGATCTTTTGACTGAAAATGGCTGTATAGGGCCTAATGACAAACTGACATCTTGAAACTAGGGTCCTTCTATGTGGTTGTAATATTCTTGATGTAAACTTTGTTTTTAGTGCTCAATGCAAGTGGCAATCTGTCCATTTCAGCTATTTAATGAATTTTGTATTTCGTTGGAAATGTGCCTGTGTCCCTTTAATCTATTACAGGGTTCGCGCTAGGTTGCGTTTCTGCGCGATATACGCACTTTTATTGATTTGAGCACAGAAAATTAGCATTTGAGTGAAGCTAAGGGGTTTTTCTTGCACGCAGGAAATTCATCGTATCATCCCACTGACCTTCCAATTAATCCAAAAAAAATCGGACATATTATTAAGACTTAAATGATATCTGCATTTTATCAATGAGTTTTGCTAAATAATAGCACAGTTACAAGCATTTGTTCACCCTTTCATCGCGACTTTCGTACCTTGGTATTGCAGCAATATCCAATAACAATATTCATAGTGCCATTGCAGTCTATTAGAAAATTGTCCATAGGGTTTGCATTGATGCGCAGAAGACGGTTTCTCGGTTACGACCGCCATTTTCTCATCATTCTGCGCATTCTGGACTTGTGTTTCAGAATGAGGTCACAGGTCATAATTACATTTGCCGATTGGATAAGCTGTAATTATGGAAATTTATTACCGATAATTCACATTCTTTGATTGGCTAATAAGTCCAAACCGGCAACTTTCAAAAGCCTTTGGTATAACTATAATGAAGAAATCAAACCCGGAAGTATGACACCCTACATCGGGGGTAGTTTTGTGAACAACGTATCTTTTGTTAATGAAACGAGGTGGTCTTCAGGTCCAGTTTTCGAAGGCATGGCATCTACATTTCATTGAATTCTGTTGTTATAGCATTATGAGCATTCAAAAAAGTCGGGTGATTGAGGTGGGTTTCAGCGTATCAATCGTTGATACATGTGCTACGCAATCTGGCGGAGCAAATTGAGGACTTCTGTCAATGGAATCAATACTCGCATATGGTCAATTTCAGGTTCGGCTGTAGCAAAAATCTGTTTTATCGGATTTTGATAAAATGAAAGCTCTCATTTTTGTTCCCCAGCCCCCGAAAAAATGGTGTCTTTTATGAAGTTTACTACTACCAATTAGTAGTACACTGTTATATTTGAAATAAACATAGGTATGCTTATCTCACGTTATAATCCACAGACTGAGAAAACTAATGATTAAACTGATAGCATACATGTAGCGGTGATGCATTTACAGAGTGGTTTTTACTCTAGAATGTTACATAAATCATTTCTTTAGAATGATTTATTGACTTTCTGTATCAAAGTGATAGTACCAACTGATATAACTACCATGATACATTAATTAAATGATCATATTCATAATTCAATTCCAAACGTAACTGTAGTTTATTTCTTTCTTTCCAAGTTCGTCTTTTTTTTGTAATTTAGCTTGTTTTTTAATCCAGAGCTAGTCTGAAGTATCTGTCAAGGCACTGCACACCCCCATTAGAAATAATCACGCATATGCTTGCATTCAAGCAAAAACCCCTGAAAACCCCCATTTTTCAAAATTTTGGCGCGTTAAGGGGTTTTGAAAACCCCTTTTTTTAAAACCTAGTGCGATCCCTGATCTATTATGCAATTTCATTCATCCAGGTTCCAGTATTACAACTTTAAGGCTTTGAGACAGAACAGACATTTTATTTGGTGCCTGGTATTTCTCTGCATCTTTTGGCAAGGCACCCCTTTATAGTTTCATAACACTTGCTTTAAACATAGATTGTCCTACTTTTATTTTAAACACCATGGCATATTATATGTGAACTAAACAGATTTTTATGACTAACTTGTCTTGTGCGACTCGATCTTGATGACGGTTACTGATCCTTTAGTCTAAGCATTTAGTCTTTTGAATCAAAAGGGGGAGTGCAAAACCTATCATTAGGTGCAAATTTTATGGTGTTCTACATCTTTGTCAATATTGTGTAGTAATATACAGTTTGATTTCTAGAAATGAACTGAACCCCGGTAATTCAAATTATGACAACCTAGTTTAGCTGAACTTCAGTTTTTGAGATGAGTGGTATTATGTTTAAGACACATCAACACTATGTGGTTCAATTTAGTGTCCCCTGACAAATCAGTTATTTCATTCACTATTATACTCATATACATGTTAGGAAGAAAGCCATTTTTAGAACACAAGAGAAAACCGAGGTTCTCGGAAAAACCTGCGAGGCTGAATATGGACTGATAAACCAAATTCACATAATCAACAGGTCCGACAGAGGGTCGAAACCCTGGGACCACAGTGTGCGAAGTGAGTGAAGACCCACTGCCCTAAACAACCTTCTACAGTACTTGATGGGGGCATATGTGCAAATGCAGGCTCTATATCAATAGAGACAAAATATACATAAATTGACAAGCACCTTTAAAGACCCTATCAGTGAATTTGAAAAATATGTGAATTGGCAGACTAGCTTCTAAGTGAAGATAGATTCCTGTAGAATTTCTCTAGTTACCTTTTCCAGCGGTAGAATGGACAGAAATAGGAAGAAAACGGCATTGTTCCAAGATACGATTCTCCATTCATTTACGTGTTGTAGTGAGTGTCCGTTCGGACAGTAATGCTCCAAATCTCCGATTCTGTCCCTTATTAGGTTGCGTCTGGTCTTATCATTTGCAGGGTATGTTAGATACCTGTACTTGTTACATACCTGCAAAAATCTGATTTTTTGATGATTTTTTTTCGATTTGCTGATTTAGCAAATCAACTGATAGTGTCTTTAAATGGGAGTCAAAGACGAACAATGTTACAAGTGGTCACCAAAATCACAACGATTCCATCCATGCAGCGTCCGCGTCTTTTTATCCCGCGAGGGCGGCTTTTAGCCGCCCGAGCGGGGGGGGGGGGGGAGAATAAAAATCGCTGACGCATCTTATGCAGAGTTTTGTTGATTTGTGATGAACCCTTTTGTAACATGTTTGATCCTTCAACAACGAAAATCGTTGTGAAAACTTTTAATTCGTGTATAGAAGAACACTACAATAGGCCTACTACAATGGGTTCTACAAATGTTCCCAGTTCGACAGAAGTCTTTCCTCGTAATATCTTTTATCAAAATCTAAAGCAAAACGGTAGTTTTGACATGCTTGTTGGCTTTGCAGTTTGCACCTGGTGTCTTTGCGCGTACCGTAAGTTTAAACGTACGAACATGGCGTCGACTTAAGCTTCCGCGTAAACACAACTTCTCGTGCACATTTCGCCGGCGTACGCGTTAATTTGGCATGTCAACGTGGGTTGATAACGATCAACAACGGTACGCGCTCTGTACAAGGGGATATGGTGAGTTGTTGAATGAACTTTAAACTCAGGTTTATACCAGCGGCTGTGCTTCATGAATGGACTCATCCAATGGGTTGTAAAGGTTCTAATCCATCTATGAGGAATTTTCTACCTGTTACTTTAAGATTATGTTTGAAAATGTCACACATAAGGTTTAACTTCGTGCATTTAAAGTTAACTCCCTTTGAGAATCCCCAGCTGAAGAAAATTATCATTTTGTAAAAGTCATAAATCACCATAAATGTGTACTTAGTTTCAAGTGCCGTAATGGGTTCATATTTAGCTACAGTATGCTGTGTCATATTGTTGAATAGCAGCTTTCGAATAACTTTATGCATGTACATGTAGGAAGTTTTCATTATATGCGCACTTTTGCACATGTACATCCATTTCCAATTACATCCAACCAGTCAACAACCAGTGATGTGGGGAGGTGCCAATGAGCCAAATGGCCATAATGCATGCTCTATTGTTTTTTGGCTCAAGCCCCAAGAAGCCAGCCCTGGGTATGCCTCTGGTACCCAACCTTCATTTACTGATTCGGTCGTTTCTATTAAAACAACATACATCATTTCTATTATCTATGCATCACCTGTTTGGTGGAGAGTGAAATATCAGAGGTTCTATATAGAATAGAGAGGCAAAACGTAACTAATCTTTAGAAAGACACCGTCTCGCATGTTTTTGCCGACCACAATAAAACATAGAGTACACCATAAAAGCAATGACTGCCTCCTCCGCTTCTTCCACATACTGTGGGTGCCGCTTTGCATATCAACTAATGCGGTAGTGATACAAATTAATGTATGTTTTAGAGGTGGCCAGGTGTAATTGTACCTGGATCATTGTGCTCAGATTCAGCTCAGATACCTCTTTTTTCTCCCCCCAAATATGCATGCGCCTTAGGTGAAAAGATATTCATTGAGGCGGTTATTTAAATCAAGACGCCTGATGTGTCCATTTCATTCGTTGTGTGTCCAAGGGGTAGTACCACCCAATAGCACCCACATCCAACAACTGATATTTGGCGGATGTTTGTATCGATTTGACATTATGTGTGATATCCAAGCACCCAACTAATAATTATATGCCGTGCAATATGCAAAATGTCCGGCGCCCAGCACTGACGACTGGTTTTAAATGCGTTTCACCCCCTTGGAAAATAGCTGTAACCACGACAAATTGCAAACCTTAGCCAGGGCCGCAGCATTATACGCTTGTAGGGTGCCTGCCTTGCAGCCGATGATGATGTGATGATGATTATTAACATGGTGCACTTTTTTGACAATTTTAAATCTAACCCTAATAACGGTAAATTTTAGTATACTGGGTTTCGGACTTGAGTTTATCAGGTTTAGGAAAGAATTTAGGTTCTCTGATCATGTAAATATACTTTCATACATTGTGACCTATAAAGGATGGGAATGAGTCTGTAAAAATAGCCTCCTTCATTTGAAGCCATTACCTCATACCACTTACAATCCTTTAATTGAAGAGGATCTACTACATGCACAATCCTATATAAATGTTTGCTTAGTTCTAGATTTATATAATCCACTTCACCTGCGTGTCCTCCCATTTATGTACAACGAGTCGCCTTTTATGGCAAAGGCGTAACTCAAGTTACACCTTTCGCCTTGAAAAGGTTGTCCTGCAAAAACAGCATTATGGGATACATATTTTTGTAAAAATATTTTTAGATTACTTAACCTCAACTTTAAAAAGAAAAATGTATCCCATATGCATTGGTTTTGCAGGGTGTCCCCTTAAGGCAAAAGGCGTAACTGCAAGTTACGCCTTTTGCCATAGAAGGGCCGTATTATACTCCAATTACAGTCATTAAAATACAGTGTACCTATATCCATTAGCCTTTCAGTATGGTGATTTTGTTAACCCTAACCCGTCTGACCGGCGGTTATCACTTGTGATTTTTCATGTGACGTGATATTGCTGGTAAGAGTGTCTCGTGATCTAAGGGGTTGATGTTGCTGCTACATTTGGGGGGGGGGGCCCCCCCCCGGTCAGATGTCTTCCCCTTGATGGGGATAACTGCTGATCTGACATTTTTATCATCCAGGAGACTGAAAATTTTACAATGCTGGCTGGACATTTACCCCGATTGGATACCCCTTGCTGATAAGCTGTTCGGACAATAACCCTAGGTAAAAATGAATTACTGCATAAACAGGGTACATTTACCCCTGAGAAGCACGCCAGGACTGATGGTTGGACATTTACCCTTAATATTGTCCAAAAATTTTTCATTTTTTACTGCGCTGACATTTATTCCTTGGGAGATAACTGCTGTATGCCTGCTGGTCTGACATGTTTTTCCTCGAGTCTCGCTAAGGTAACTACACACCGGCAATAAGATGCGCACTGCTGATTATGCTGTAGTGGCACGACGATCTAGCGATCTGAAGGGTTTACCGATTACTGCCAGCTGACCGGTTACCCCGCAGTAGCTCTGAGTCAGCTAGATTTTGCTCGGGCAAAGGAGGATGTTAACAGACCACTAGTCCCACTTATTTTCCCTTGATCCACTATATATTTCGGGGGAGGAGGAAAAGGAAAGAGAGGAGGAAGGGATGACTGGCGTACGGAGGTGAAAGGAGGAGGCGGAAAAGTATGAGGAAAAAGTGTCACTCTATCGAAACAAATCTCTTACAGATCACAAAAACTCACAGTGCATTACATGTGGAATTTAATGGTATAATTTTTGTACAACAGCCTGATTTCTTTATCATAAAGGTCCTCACAATTCACCAATTTTTCATTGCCCTATTATGGCCATAAATTTTACTCTAACTACTGTAACTAACACACTAAATTCCCTGATGAAAGAACCTACAGCACCAAGATATATGCTGCATGTAGTTCACACCAAGATGTGGGTTTTTGTGGTGACTTTGATATTTCAAAGTCCTTTGATTGATCATCACCAGAGGCCAAGTTCACAGTCCTATAAAGAATTATGACATATGACGCTGGTTAGTTTAATATGCATGACCATGAAAAGATAGAAATTATCACATAACATAAGATTTTATTGGTAATGTCATATGTTTACAATGATAGTTCGAGCTTTAAGGTGCATACAGCTATTTAACTTTATGTTGATTTTTTCTTGGGCAAATACTGATACTGGTTAATTTGATAACGACCTTTACAAAATTTAAGGTTCTTGTTCCGACATCTTTGGGACTCGGCGACGATTGCCTGAAAGTATTATCAACACTTATAATAGGCGTGCCCAGGAACTTTTATTGAGGTGGGCTGGACTAAAGATGTTCGAACCATGAGATCGAAGCGAGCGGAGCGACTAACGGTTGGGGTCCAGGGGCCCGCCTTAGGGTCCTGGTGGGGTCCAGGGCAACGCCCCGTCAGGGGTCCAGGGGGCAGAGCCCCCGAAGCTCCTAAGGTTTTAGGGTTTTCAAGACCTGAAAACGCCTTTCCTTGCGTACTTCTTTGGACACTTTTTGATCCGCATTTGCATGAAAAAAATCAAATAAATGTACCATGTTTCTTCTTTTCTTTTCTTCTCCTTCTCTTTTCCTCTTTCTTTCTCCCTTCTCTTTCTTCCTCTTTTTTCTTGAGAACTTTGAGGGGGGCTTTAACCCCCAAAGCCCCCCCCCCCACCAGTGTATATCAGAACAAGCACCTTTAAAACAAATTTAAATCTGTCACTTTTCAGATTAGGATGATGTAATGGATTATTATGATCTTTGCTTTTTATGTCATGCAAGGTTACAGCTGACCAGCAAAGTTATTGGTTACAACTTGATAACTCTCATAGAAATTCTGAGAACAGCTCAGGGAGCACCAGACTCATAATATGGAGGAAACACCTGTTCAAATCCCAGTCCTGTTCAAATTTTCTTTCCTATTTCATGTAAAATAATTTTCTTACACTTTTTTTTTTAAATATTAAATATAGTTTTATATATGTTGCCCAAATGAGGTCAAAGATTACATATGGGAGGGGGTCAACCTGTGGATTCCAATAAGAGTTGGTCCAGTGGTTCCCCTGACCAAGTATGAAGTTCAAATCAGTTAATGCAAAGGTTTTAAATGATCAAATTGCTAACCTTTTGTTTACGGCCATCCACAGGCCGCTCAGGTCAGCCATTGGCCACAGCCCATGGGCAAAGGCCTTTGGCCACGGTCTATGGGCAAAGATCACTCCGGCCAAAGGCCTATGGCAGTGGTCACAGCCTACAACAGAAAAAGCTATCCCAATTCTCCAAGTGCATTCCTTGCTACAGTAGGCTGACACTAAAATCAAGAAATTGTGCAAACTATATGTAGACCCTGAAGAAAATAAATTTGCAAAATTTGCTTGCAAAATTTAACTGCATCCAAATGTCAAAAATTTACAAAACTGAGAAAAGTAATAAAAAAACAAGCCTTGCAGGAAAATTTTCGTAAATTATGCTAATTAGATACTTAAATTAGCATATTTTATGCCAAAAATCTAAGCAGGTCGAGAACTCATCAACCTGGTTCTTTCCACCAAGTAACATCATCATAGCCCTTACGGTACTCCAGATAAATTGCACACAAGGTGGGTTGACATTTTTATCACGGACGGACGAACGGACTAACGAACGGACGAACAGACGCTGCTCATTTCATAGCCCCCCCCTCCCGAACCCGTTCGGCGGGGACAAAAATCCTCAAATAGTATTTCCTTGGCGGTCCCTTGACCAAAGTACCTTGACAAAGACCCATGCAGGTGTAGTTAATTGCTACCATAAATCAATCTGTACTTTGAGGTCAGGCTATTAGGAATACACTAAACTGAATTATTTATTGCTGTACTTTCACACACTACTGGGCCCAGAGGTTCGGGCAAGGTGTAGGACTGTAGGTGTACCATGAGTAGAGTTGAAAGATGTTCAGGAAATCTGAAGTCATTTATTATGAAATTCATTCAAGATCTCATGGAAAATAGTGGCAAAAAAGGCAATAAGGGGTTTAGACTATGAGCGTTAGGATTCTACACAGTTTCAAATACACCATTAGCAGTTAACGCTTGCGAGTTACCTTATTACCTGTGAGTAGAATCGGCTATGGGGTAGAATACAAAATATCATATATTAATGTTAACCTTATTGGTGCCCAGGGCCAAATCTATGTGTTGAAATAGATTTAAGCTTAAAGCCACTATCAGCGATTTTTTCAAAATGTAAACAAATCGCGCCCCCCCTATTTTTCATCGATGTCCATTTTTTTGCACTGTTGTATTGGAAATTATTGTATTAAAGACACCTGGAAGTGGCTAAGTGTAACATGTCATATTTTTCAAGCAGTGACGATTTTTATGCTTTGTTTACTAATAAAAGTCGGGATCCGACTTTTTTTAGGTCAAGAAACAGTCGTAAATGTCATCTCCAAGACTGCTTTAGAATGTTTTGGTGTCTGTTTTTCATGAAGATAAAGAACTGAAATGTAAGTTGTTGATGTGACCAAACACTAGTTAGCAATTTAGACACAAAATGGGCATTTTGAATTTGGAAAAAAATGACTGATAGTGGCTTTAATTCATGATCCGGACACAAAAATAAGTTACACATGAATATCCCTCTGCTAATGCGGTCCTATGGTGTACCTATCATAAGTATGAATTGAAATCACTGCTATTTAGTTTGTAGGCCCTACAGGCTACACATAACAGGCAAGCCAACTTCATGTGCTCACAATCACAGCTGCAACTTGCCACGATATGCAAGCTTGACACAGTGCAAAAGGGATGTCATCAACAGTGGGTACTCCAAACACTATGAGCTAGTAAAATCTCAGTTCCCTTGGCACAGTTCAGTACCTTCCACTCACCAGTGTATTTAGAAAATACACCCCCTAGATTTTGGGTATGATATATGATACCCGGATCACACAAGGTCAGTTTATGTCAATGTATGTACAAGTAGAACCCACTGAACTGTGTCCTTGGTGGATGAGCATATTGTAACTCATAGTAAATGTCACATGGTTAAGTATGCAAATTGCAACCAACTTCTTTAAAGTGGGGTTAATGTACTCTGTTCAAACAGCTAAACATTAATTATGAAGTCAGAAATATTTTCACAGTCACAGGCTTTTTAAGGTGCACTTCTAAGGGTAACCACACTAAAAATGTGAAAATAAAAACCTCCTCCCCCCCAAAAAAAATAATAATCCCCACTTTATAGTATTAGAAGAAGTTCCTGAGGTTGAGGTAAAATACACTATAGCTATGTTTACATCCGAATCTCAATATAACCTTGATTTATACTGATAAAACATGCACCTCATCCAAGGTCCAGTTCCACTTTATAGGGAACAAAATACAGCAATGTGCCACACTTGTATTGCAACCCCCAGGCCCCATCTATTTTTGAACAGTAACATGCACTAAAGAGTACAATATTGTCAATGTCATGTGAATCCTTGGGGGCTTTTATTGAGTTTTATCAACATGCCATCTTGTGTTGGCTTTTCTAAATAGACCATGTATTTTAACAGTTTCCTAACTCACTAAGTGCACATTATGCTGGCTGAATTTGTATGCTTGGTTAAAATACTGTGATCGTAATTTCCTAACAGGTGCAACGAGAGATTTCACAATCAGGTGATCCTCTAAAAAAAATTGAAAAGTAATGATTTTGACTGATGTAAAGCTTTACCTAGAAATAAACACACTGAAAAGGATTTAAGCGAGAAAGTTTTCTGTTGGTACAAAAATTGTGAAATTTCATAATTCGTATAGGAGCAAATACGAATTCAGCCTATGTTTCTATTGAAATATAATCAACTCAGAATAGCCATTTTTCTCTTTTTAAGTCATTCGTAGCAAAAAATACAGGTGAGAAAATCTATTGAGGTGTTCTAGTCTACATTTTGTTGAAAAAATTTAATATTATGACACAATTATTTGGGTGGCCGTCAAAATCTTCTTCGTTGCACCTTTAAGGATTTTCTGGGTTCAATCATAGCAAATTTCTTAAGTGTCCTGAGGCTCTGGGTCTTGACCTTGAACATGGTCACCCCGTGACCTTGTATGCAAGCCCATTTATCACATCAGGAATGGCAACAAGACCACTATAACATGCCCATCAATTTTGAATGGTTACTCAAACATGTTACCTTTGATAAAGTTAGCACCAATTGTGGATAAAACAAATCGGCCTTATTCTTTCATAATCCCTATGTATATCTAACATAAGGCAAATGTAGTTTTGTCTTTAACCTAGTTACTTTCCTTTTTTCCTTGACCAATTTTTAAAAACAAACGAACACCACTCTTGACAACTGCTAAATACCTATCGGCAACAAGCGTTATCACCTGTGCAAAAAAACAAAAAAAGGCTCAACAGGAATTTTCACAAGGCGGCCTACAAAAGTCATTCACTTGCAATAATTATAGCCCCTCTATATGACACCTCCAAAGAGATCTGTGTAAAACTATTTTTAAAGAAAAAACGGTAACTACCGTAACCACTTGGGTAAAAGCCCACCTTTGGGTATAAGCCCACCCCCAATTTTTAAAGTAAATACAGGAGCTAGCATACACTCGGGTATAAGCCCATGTGGTAATTTTAGCATTCAGGAAACAATATAGAGCCATCAAAGTTAAGGCCCAATGCATTGGGATGGCTTGTTAGCTATAATTACCTTGAGAAATGTGATGCGAAAATTTTTAACTTTTATTTTTAATGTTTTAAGATCTGCTACAACTAAAGTGTACGTAAAATGGTATCTGGTGAATAATATGCTCTTGGAATTATATTTATTGCAATTTCGTATCAGATATTTTCTCCCAACGTCCAGCCCCTCCCCGGGTATAAGCCCACCCCTAATTTGAAGTAAAATCTTCCTTTTTTGGGGGGTGGGCTTATACCCGAGTGCTTACGGTAATTCTAAATCTGCATTGCAAAAGTTGGTAAAATTTGCACAGATTAAACTAGTACAATAAATGATCAAAATCAGTTGTCAAATTTGTTGTGCCCATGATATTATTTCTTTATTTCAGTGTTGTCACAACAAAAGAGCAAGCCTTTCAAACAGCTGTGTACAAATCATGTGACACTGTTTTATACAAACACAGACTTAATAGCGCCGGGTCTCTTGCAATACCTGAGCCAGAAATTGCAAAATAACCTACCAATAATGTTTTGAAGGTTTTTGGACAAGAATTTGAAAGGAACCAATAATAAACATATTTAAAGTTTAGAACTTGCCTGCTTGTGGAGTGCTCGTTCCTATCTGCCCTGTGGGAAGTGTGCTAGGATTTTCTATCATGCAGAACTGAAAATACGAAATTTATCTTTTTATTACATAATGATAGTGTTTGTGGCTTATTTGCTTCAGGTGTTATTTAATCGTACCCCTGGTAATGCATTCCAATGGCCAAAAACCCATTTTTGAAAAAGAGAGGAATGCTAATTTCTGGAAATGTCTGTATCTCTTAAACTGCTTTCTCATCTCTTGTAATGAAAGGCTGACATCAGAGTTTTCGAAATATAATTTTTTTGTGTAGTACTATTAAAATAATAATCACAACTAAAGAATAAGTCACCTAAAATGCTTAATCCAAAGTTAGAGATGAATCATATATTTTTGTTTGTAATGCAGTAAACATTTATGCACAGTATAGGCCTAACAGTACCATAGGATCTGTTATCACATACATCTGGATCCGGAATTTTATAACAAAGGTGTTGATTTTCTATTTTAGGACTTCGATTTGAGCTTCGTAATTTCACACAGTGATAGTAATGTGCGCTGTAATTAGACGCATTCTGGGGTGTCACTTGGAAGGACATTGTGCCAAATTCAGCGTCCTGCCTCGAATTGGACTCCCCACCATTTATACATTTCTTAGACAACGCAGACTCCAATGGCTGGGCCGTGTCCGTCGAATGGAAGGATGAGCCGTCTACCGAAAAGATATCATGTATGCTGGAGCTTAAAACATCTGGCAAGAGGAAAGTTGGTCGACCCATGCCCCTCTACAAGGATTTTGTAAGCGTGATCTTGTACCCTGAACATCGACATTGGGTGCTGGGAGAAACTTGCTGACAATTGTCACCCTTTGGCGGAGAACAGTGAAGCAACACCTTGAGCTGGAGAACAACAGATCATCAACCAGTTGTGAGAAGCAGCGAGCTAACAGAAAAGCTGCACACAGATTCCTGCATAGTCACCCAGCAGCTTGACCTCTCCCATATATGTAGCCCTGTGGCAGAACTGCCACTCAGGATTGGCCTCTCGCCACAGACGTCGCTGTTCCCTACCTGTGACTCAATGTGGGGGCATTATCCATAGTCGCGGCGACTGCGGAGGCCATGATGATGAGTATGTGGAAACAACATGATGTTAAGCAAAAAACATGATTTGTTTGAAAATTGAGTGTGCCCTCATCGGAAATCTCTGAGTCAGCCTTTAACTCTTCTTTTTTTATGATTATTTTTTTATTTTAATTTTCCTTACTGATTGGTACAAGTACAAATTATTGTCCTCTGACCAGCCATTAAATAACATGTTATTATTGCTCTTCTGATCATGACACCAGTCATAGTGCAATAAACCTCCACATCAATGTCTGATTCCCAAGTGTAGTAAACATCTGCCACCATTCCAAAACACAACCAGAATATTTGTAAGCACAAGAGAGGCTTACAGGGTGCCCACTCAAAACCGGTTGAAATATCCAGGTTAAACTTTACAGATGGGGTTTTGGGGTCAAGGTCATCAAAAAATTTATATAATGAAATTGGGCCATCCCCTTTTCAGCAACTGTAGGTTGACCAGCTTAATTCCAAGCAAAAAATTCATTATTTTTTTCTCTTGCATTGGAATTTCAAGAAGTCTTCATGAAAACTTTACCTGCAATAAATTGCGCCTACCTGCCTCTACCAATTATTGCAGCATTTCTTGACATTCACAAAAAATGTATGAATTATGATTTCTGTACCAATGTAAAAAGTCATTCAACTTTCAACAGAAATGCCCAAATTCAATATTAATACCGGTGGTCGGTCTGTCTGTCTGACCGCGTCTATTTTCTTTGGGACCGAGGGTCGCATGTTCCTGAAACTTGGTAAGTGGGTACCCATTGACCGAACGAAGACCAAGTTTGTATTGGTTAGTGGATCACAGGTCATCGGGAGTCATTCAAGGTCAAAGGAGGTCAAATGGGGGTAAACATTGGTGTATGGACATGAAACTTGGAGGGTGGGGTTGATTGAAAATCTTAAAGGTCACGACAAGGTCATCAGGGGTCATTCAGGGTCAAAAGAACCGCAAAACCCAAGGGTCATTTAAGCCAGGTGATCGCGAAACCCAGGTGATCGCGAAACCCAGGTGATCGCGAAACCCAGGTGATCGCGAAACCCGGGGACTGCCTAGTTACTATTATTCCTCTAACAAACATTTTTTCAATGCAGGTTCTAGCCACAAATTAATACTGCTCCAAGGTTAAGTTTTACTCCCCTTTTACTCACCCTGAATGTATTAAATGTTTTTAAACAATAAGACTGCTGACAGACAGTGTTTACACACATGAATATTGATTCTCAATCACATCAATATAAATACTCATACATGGTACCATGTTTTTGACCTTCCCATCTAAACAAAAGATAATATATTGGATATAGGAATTAGTCATGGGTTTTAAACATGAGAGTTGTTATGATGTGGATTATTATACTCTCTAAGTACTTTCTTTGGAATTTGACAGTCCACTGTGTTGGAAGCTATCCTACTTTTAACATCAAGTTCAAAGCACAGAAATATGTTAACAGTAGGCCTACTCAGTGAATTTGGTATTCCTATGCAGTAGGTATAATTGCCATCTTCCACCCACCATCCCACATTAGGTAGATGTTAAATTGGGATTACAAAAACAATGAAAAAATGCTAAAATTTTGAATACAACAAGCAGTTCTTGAACGACAAGTGTTGCCTGCTTTTCTGATCCATGTCGACTACACTCACAAAAAGCGCGTTTACATTGGGCAAAAGTCTTCATCAAATTCACTTAGGTCGAAATTGAATTCATTTTGTGATGAGTGTAAACAGATCTTCACATGTAATTTGAAAGAAATTCAACTTTTTTTAGTGTAAATGAAAGTCATTATCAATTTCAACTTTGCCAAGCATGACACCTGACTTGAAGCCATACACTTTCGGCCTATCAACAAGCGACAAATGCCCGCCTGTAAACAGTTTGATATCCAACTTCGCCGCCGCTGACGCACTATATAGACCTGGCAGACTCGCATTTTTTTTCAGTTTAGTAAGAAAAAATCAGGTGCATTTACAAATTATCAACGACGACATAGTATCATTCGAATATACAAAAGAATAATCGCGCACACTTGGTTCATTCAAGCTGTACCTTTCCCAACTCTTCAGCCATTGTTCATATACACATCATCATGACCCAATGCACTCCCAATATATTCTGGGTAACATCATTCCCAATCCCAAGTTCAATTCTTTACCTCATTCAGGCCCGTAGCCAGGAATTTAGGTGGGGGGTGCGGATTTGCCAGAAGTGGACCTTTTGTGTATCAAAAAAACATTTTTTTCGGCTCGCTGTGCTCGCAGGTTGACCCAAATTTTTTCACCGTCGTCTCCAAAATTCTGAATGGGGGAGGTTAAGTGGACAATCCTCCATCGAAGAGTTGGTTTAAAACAGTACAATAGCGTAATGACATAGTATCAATCGCTGCTTTTACTCAATCATATAACATGCCACAACAAACTAACTTATAAGCAAGCACCAAACTTTAAGAAGATTGACAAAAGTGACCTTAAAAATGGCAGAGCGGGACCTTCAACATCATTAAAGCGGACTTTGTCATTTGGTGGGGGTGCGTTGCACCCCGCACCCCCCCCCCCCCCCCCCCCCCCCCCCCGGCTACGGCCCTGACTCATTACTATATAAAAATCACAGAACTGTGCCTCTAACAATGATGCTACTCAAAGTGTCTGAAGGAAATTATCCTTGACATTTACATTCATCAATTACTTCCATGTTCGTTTTTCTCTTTGGTTCATTTCTGCATTTTTTCAGCACAATGGGTGTTATTACATCGCAGCATGTTTTGATATCTGGCAAGGGGAATCATAATGTCATGTGTATACATCTCTATCAAATTATTAATTTTCACAATGTTTGTGCTACTTTTAAGCACCAAGAAGCTACCATTAATTTAGCTAATAATACCACAAAGCAGGGATTTTTTATTAAGTTTATTTTCATGCTCAACTTGAGAACTGTGAGTGTGAATTTAAAAGCTTGCAGAAATATCTTTGACCCATTTTCATGTAGCAGTTTGAAACCATGACCTAATAAATGCAACTGTTTTCAAACTGAAAAATACTGTTAAAATAACTCAATTAAAATACAGCATATTACAAGTATATTCATGTTAAAGGCTGACTCAGAGATTTTGAAATTTAATTTTTTTGTGTAATAATTGAAAATAGTCAACTACAACCTAAGATAATCACCTAAAATGCTCAAAACCAAAGTTTGAGACGAATCAGATTTTTCGTTTTCATGCAGTAAACATTTATGTACCGTATGTGTAACAGTGCCATAGGATACTGTTAAAACAAAAATTCTGGATCCAGAATTTTATACCAAAGTTGTGATTTTCTATCTGAAGGACTTTGATTTGAGCTTAGCAATTTCAAACAGTGATTAGTGTATGGACAGGCATTATGTATATGCAAATAACACAATTTGTTTGAAAATTGAGGGTGCCCTCCTCGGGAAACCTCTGAGTCGGCCTTTAAAGGTCTTCTGATTGTCTCTGGGACCACCTGACCTACCCGAAAGTAATATCAATTTTGATATCAGATGAAAGGCTGTATTTGTGAATCGTCCAAACAAAAGGCTACACAAGGAGTTTAAAAAATGTGGTATGCTTTTTTATGCTGAAATGACATCACTAAGTCCATTTTTTAAACATTTTCAGAATTTTTTATGACCAAATTTCCAGAATTCCAGAATTTTTCAGGAGTTTTACATCCCTGTTTATAAAACAAAATTTACCAGTTTTCTTTGTTGTTTAATTTACATTTTTTATGGCCAAATTTCCAGAATTCCAAAAATTTCCGGAAGTCTTACATCCCTGTTTCTAAATAAACAAAATTTACCAGTTTTCTTTGTTGTTTAATTTACCTTATTAGGTTTAGATTTTTCCAATATCACGTAAAAGCTCAATTTCACAGCACCAAGAATCACAAAATCATGTTAGCACAGGATATGCCGGAAATAACATACTGACGTTAACTGTCCCCATTTTCTCACAATTTATATAAAAAACAAAGACAAATTCTCGTTCTGAATCTGAGTTACAACAACGTCACTACCTTGACCCGGAGGATTCCCTGAACTCCCTCCTCCTGGAGTGTGGGAGGAGGCACTTAAGAAAGATGACCGGGAAATTAAACATCTTGAGACTTAACGAGAGGGTTAAAATGGCTCTTATGCAACCAATGGTCAATCCCTCACCGGACATGCTGTAAGTTGACAACGTGAATGCATCTCTCTCAGTCGCCCTCCCTATGGTTTGCTTTGTTTATATGACAAGAATTATCTTATTTACTCAGAACTGATCTTGTTATATATTTGACCTGGTATGAAAAGTGCTCAAGTCACATGGGAGGGAAAGGCACTTTATTATCACTGATATTGCTATATTTTTGTTCTCAAATACTAGTTTTTGAAGACTATACAATTAAAGGTGCATTTTGTGATTCCAGCACCTTCTGTTTTATTCATGGTTCACTAAATATCCTTGAGAAAAGCTTATTCACAAAATTTGAGTTGATCCCGAGCTTGCGATTTTGTGTTATGAGCAAATGTGCGTTTCCCACGGTCCCATAGGCCACTGTGCTGTAATTTCTGTAAGTTTACTGACAGAAAGTATAAAATTGCAAATATTTCATGGATTCGACCGAATTTGCACGTAAGATTTGGTACACATGGATTACTAAGGCTAACGGTTCAGATGATATAAAAATCTCAACTTTTTTGAGGTAAATAGTGGGGATGAGGTTGTGGCTCACAAAATGCCCCTTTAAGACGAAAATTTACACCATGTAAGCAGAAGTGAAAAACAAAAATGTGGTGATATTGGATTTCATTAAAGCTGGGTGACCCGATCATGGTCCGATTTTTTGTATGTTTTCTCCCTTAACCAAAAACACCTTGTTCATTGAAGTTCATTGATTAATCGGTCTAGTCTGTAGAGTGGATTATTGAATGTTCCATCCACACATTCATCTGTATTATGACATAAGTCCTCCTCAACATGGTTGTAATGGGAGCCAAAAAGTAGAGTTAAATTGGTCTAGCTATTTGCACAGTGGAAGTAAAAATTATACCAAATGGGCCCCTACGACAGTGTGTATGTGTTTGTGTGTGCGCGTGTGTGTGGATGGGGTAAAGTGGGGGTCGTCGGTTGTCGATTTGGTCACCCATCTTTAATGCCCTTTCATACAGCATATATCTGATTGGCTATACTCTGGCTCATAATTTCTTGGACAGATTAGAACGTACACCCATTTTCCCACCAAAACGGCGCACCATCGGATTGCACGTAGACGCAGTACGCGAAACGAGCAACGCGCGCGTTTGTTATGTCCAAGAAATTATGGCCCAGAGTATAATTAAATCATATCATTTCAATAACCAGCTGAAATGCTGCTTCCAATATTTAAGCTCTAGCTCTCTTTAGCCCTTTCAAACCATGTTTCTGATTGGCTAAAAAAAAATCACACAAGTCTCATGCCCATGATATACTTGCCGTCGCAGCGTGCGACTGCAAAATCGCTAGTGAAAAAACGCTCACAGCGTTTTGTCAATCGCTTCCAGCGTCAAAGTCGCTGGGAGCGTCTGAGCGATTGAGTTGAATTCAAGTCAACTGGCTTGCGTGGGCTTGCGTCAAGTCACTTGGGTATGATTTAGGACTGGACTCGATAGATATCGGCAGTCGCTTTTCCAATAAGCGACGGAAGTGATGTCATAAAAAAAATCGCTACGCTCCTTGCGACTGGTAGTATATCATGGGCATTACTGTGACCAAGCAAGAGGTAGTATCCATTCAAGTGGAGTTACTCATGATGCAATGCAAGTCAGTAACATACTCAATTGGATGCATGATGAACCCTGTTATTTTTGCCAGTTTTAACTTTTATAAGCTGGCCAATATACATTTATTTTCTACAATCTTTACTTGTGAGAAATACTAAATAATAATAACAGTCAGGTTTTTAGCTATGAATCTTATAGGCACTAGGGTCATGATGACATTAACTGTGTTATAATTTCTCATTTCCAATGCATTATGGGATATGAGAAATAACTCTGCCCTACCTATCCAACTTACCTTTTATCAACCCTGTTAGCAAATCCTATTTCCTTTGGAATGCCTTATTAAAGACATGTTAACATTGTTATTTTCACTACTTGAATATTTCATACATCAGCAATATATCAAACTTTCACACCATTAAAATTTCAGACATATGACATGAAAGGCTTAGCTCTAGCATATTCAAAGCTTTTGCACATCAAATAGCTTGAAGTGAGCATGCCCGGCTGTTTTAAACAGGAAGTAACCTGAATAAAGAACCCTTGCCCCCCCATGAAAATGACCGTTTGTACAGTGTCTATAGGGAGAAGGGCAAAAACGCAACCCCTCAGAGGAATACCACGGACCCCTCAGGCCCTTCCCATAATACCATGATTTTCTTTGCTGAAAAAGATCGTAATTTGAGGGTTTAGGCAACAAAAGGCCCAAACCTAAATGATCATGTGGGAATAGACAAGAGAGATATCATAGCTTCCCACAATGCATGCTTCCAATGGAGGTTTTGAACAGGTACCGATGTGGTCGTTAGTGATGAAACATATCTAAATTGACAGTACTGGATCACAAACTTGCATTTTAAGAGCTTTCATCTATAACATCAACATGGCACCCTGTACAAAACTCCAATGGACGCAAGGCATTTGTGGGGAAGCTTACTGGTAGCTTCTCTGGGAATAGACTGTGGGGTCATTTGACCAGATCAAGGTATAGTATTTCTGTATAGTAATGCATTGTGGATCTGGTCTACACATCTTCTGAGAAATAGCTGAATACCCATCCTTTAATTACAATCCTGTTCTAAGCAAATTCCTTGGCATGCCCTTGAGACTTTTCAATATTCTAGGCGTTAAGTGTTCCATGTAAGAACATAAATACAACTACAACACTCGGTTATGCTTGATGGGCTATTCCGTAAAAGCCATTGACTGGTAGCAAGCATGTTAGAGCATATATCTGTTATAATGGTGCATTAGATCTGTCAAAAGTTCATACAGTAGTATTAAATTCGTTGCTTAAAGGTGGCCTGTTATGATATAGTATTGTGTTCTCCACTGATATAAGAGCCTGGCACTTGCACATACGTCCCATCAAATACCGGGGGAACAAAATTGCGTTTTTGATGGTAGAAGCAAAACGCCTGTGTAAATGCCTATTCAATACTGTGCTATTATTGTTGTTTAACCTAATAATGGAACGTTTGTTTATATCTTGGAACTGAAAAATAAAATTTGAGGGCCGCGAATTTCAGGACAACAATGAGAAAAAATACGGCCTTTCATCTGATATCAAAATCGCTATACTTCGGGTAATTGGGGTCCCAAAGAGATTGCAACACCTTTAAATTTTCTTTGCTTAAAAGTTTTGAAAAAGCAAAAGGTCTAGCTGGTTTTTTTTACTGTTGGAATAGATAAATGACACACATAATGATTAATTATAAATACACGTGAGGTAATGACACACATAATTATAAGATAGACATGAGAATTCTTCAAAAATGGCGTACCCAAATTCAAGGTGCCCAAAAGTATATATTGAGCATACACACGTCATTATCAGAGTGTTGGGCCACCACCCCTGTTGGGTTTAGGGTCATCCATGCCAAAGTCACCAAGGTGTGGAACCCACCCTCTCAGATTTTGTTGAAATTGCAGTCAAATGTAACATTTTATGGGGCTACAGAGGAGGTCAAAAGGAAAAATTCAAATTCCATTCCGTTTTGAAGTTCTGGGCTCTCAAAGTTTTACGACTCGACTATAAAATTGTGATTCAGTATTAAAAAAACTTTATTAATGCTATTTATATAATCAGTAGTTGCTTTGCTATTGATGCAACAAGTGGCAATTAGAATTTCTTTGTATCCCCTAGTAGAAATAGGCCCTCAAATAGTTGCAATGGTTCAAAGTGGACTAAAATGGGACCACAGGACACATAGAAGGCGCTTATTTGATGCGTACACCTGATATGAAGTTCTAGCACTGAAAAAATATTTAGCATACACTATAACAATCATTGTGATAAAGTTTTGTTTTGTATTTTTGATGTCTTCAGTGAAAAACAGATGAAGCAAAGTTTGGCCCATTTTGGTTGAAAAGTTGCAGAATTCTGAACCTTTACCAGAAAAAGTTGCAAAATTTTGACGGAAGCCTCAGAAAATTTTGAACTGGCCGGGTAACCTAACATGTCATGTAGGAATGGTTTGGGACATGTTTTGGATGATACTGAACACATCTAAAGTCATCGTAGTGATGAAAAAAATTCCCAAAATACTTCGTCAATTCTGCAATTTTATAGTGAAAGGTTCTGAATTCAGCAACTTTTAAACCAAACTGAGCTTAATTTTAGTAATCCACATTTTTTCACTGAAGACATCAAAAATACAAACAAAACTTCTATCACAGTGATTTTTATAGTGTATGCTAATAATTTTTTCAATGCTAGAACTTCATTTCAGGTGTAAGTGGTAAGATAAGCCCCTCTATGTGTGGTCCATTTTAGTCCATTTTTGGCACCATGGCAACTATTTGAGGGCCTATTTTTACTTGGGGGGATGCAAAGAACTCTACTTGCCACTTGTTGTATCAATAACAAAGCAACTACTGATTATATAAATAGCAGTAAGAAAGTTTTTTAATACTGAATCACAATTTTATAGTCCGAGTCGTAAAACTTTGAGAGCCCATACTTCAAAATCGAATGGAATTTGAAGTTTCCTTTGAGCCGCCTACTGTACCCCATAAAATACCTTTGACTGCAATTACAACAAAATCTGAGAGGGTGGGTTCCACACCTTGGTGTTTTTGGCATGGAATGACCCTTTACAGATCGTCATATTTGGGGAATGTCTCATGAATATGCGCACAAATGTAAGCACAAATGAATATGCGCAACAAATGTGTGCAATGCATGGGCACATTGTCTTAGTTTTATTAATCGAATGAAAACAACGACTCACACTGCCACCATTCTGGCTTAAATTTCTCCTTTCTAAAGGCAAAATCGACAACAGTCACCAAAAAAATTTTTGTTAGGCAAGTCAATCATTTAGCAACATGAGTTTTTCAAACTGCAAAGTTCCCACAAAAATATTACCAAAAAATTGGCAGAAATCATATCAGAACTTTGCAAAGTGCAGGTTTAAGAGCAAGGCATGATGTTTTTGTTTAGTCTCTTACGTAGATGTGCAAATGTACATTAGCACTGATGACGAAGCACAAGAGTCGATGTTGAGACCAGTATTGAGATTTTTTTGGTTAAGTTGCTGACCTATTCAATAACCACAGACCTTTGCCTTGTGGTTTACAAATAGAATTCTGTGGAATAGACGTATAGGGTTCACAGACCGATATCAAGGTTCACTTTTTGATCTGAGAGCAAACCTAACGGCAATATATTTCCCTGACAGTGATTCACACAAACTGCACCATAATAAATTGAATGCAAATAAAATTGCTTATAAAAGAGTGTAATCTATTTCCAGGGTTCCTAACTCTAGGCCATATTATACATAACATGCAGCGAAGCCTTTCCCATTTCGTCTTATGATCCATCATGACAAATATTAGCCCGCGCTCCTTATCTTCTTACACCCATAAATAACACAACTTGTGAGTGCGGAAAAGGTGTGCAGAACATTCATCATCTCCAGACCCTGATGTAATGGAGGCTTTCGGAAACCTGACGCAAACATTTATTTCGTCATGTTGAATTTTTCAAAAATGAAAAATGAAGCCTTTCTAGAGTAGCCGGGAAATCAAGCGTCAAATAGAAAGCTATATGAAGTGTGACCGATGATTGTAGTGAGCTTTTAAAAGGGGTAATTTATCAATATTGAGAGCTTGAAATAAAGAACTATAACATCAGGTACAACTTCATTAAAATGATAGTCATCCATTAGAGAGCCAGATTTGCTGGAATAAGTACTCCCATTGTTTCAAATTACATTTTACATTGCATGCACTGGTAATCTTGCGTATTTCTGAAAATAGATTACATATTTTCTAGGGAGAAAATGCTTCTGATGTTAGGAAACTGGACCGACTATTATGTCATAGGATGTATGGGAAGTGGCCTGTAAGGTCTTATAAAGTTAAAATTAAGGTAAACTGGAACTAAGTGCATGAAATACGGAATAGCTACACTGAAACATGTCAGCCATATTGGATGCCATCGTGAATTTCATATCTGTTAACCCCAAAAATATGTCTTTGAGTTACAATTCATTTGTTTAATTTATACTTTGAATTATATTTTTGCTAATTTAAATGCTTCTGCGATGCCATCAAGTACCTAAAGCAGAGAAACAATGGATCCGAAGCATGGTAACAATATGAGGATACTTGAGATAAGATGGCCCTAGAATATGTGTTATCATGGTTATGGTTTCTTTTCCACTTTTTTATTATTATTTATTACTAAAATACATCTTTTTAATAATGCCATTTTGAACACCATCTCAGATTTGAAGCATAATAACAGTACAAAACATGCTCCATAAGAGTTTCTACTGGGGTAATGATGGAGGTTTGGAATTACAAATATGAAAAAAGAGCATTGAAACACATGATTTTGCCATGACTTCTTAATTTCAGGCCATGCACTTCAAAGGTAACCAGGGGTGGATTTCACAAAAATTAAAAACGCATCGTAAACACATCTTAAGTTAAACGCATCGTATGTAATGGGGTTTCTAACATTAACTTACGATGTGTTTACTTACGATGGGTCGTACAAAGGGTTGAAATTTTGCGAAATCCACCAGTTTCTTACTTTAACATGCAAATCTGAAATTCAGGGTTTCCAGATTCAAAATAGACCATGCAAAACAAAAAAACTGAAAGAATTTTGTATTGTGCCACCACCTGTGAATTTGGCAGCCTAAAAGAATAAACAGCATGTTGAAGGATGTGGTGGCAGAAAAATGAATTCATCAAAAATAAACATCACAGCAAGTTTGGATGTGATGCAGCAACCATCTGCTAATGGTATGCCAACATGAAGAGAAATGTTACATAACTTTATACAATGTTATGTCATTGTGGTCTCAAAATTGACAGTAAAGTTATCCAAAAGAATGAACCCCTGACTGGGGGAATATCAGCAGAGTGCTCCATCAATGAAAATCAGGTCATGTTTCACTGCCATGCTTAAATGCCCCAAACGACACCAAGTTTTAGATTTAAATCAAATAGACCGTATTGATTATCGTCAAAGGCCGACACCTTCAAATGGTTGCCCCCTGAACCCTCACGAAAAAAAGGGCCCTGAACTCTGCAAACCTGAGACACCTCCTATGTCTTGAGCTTGAGATTCACAATATAAGATTGCATCTCAAATCCTTCTATCACAGTCCCCAGCAAAAAAAAAATCATTATTAAAACAAACTGACAGAGTATCTTGTGATTGGCCAAGGTCTGAGGGTATATTGAGTCAATCCCATAATGCACCAGTTTTGGGAAATTTCACCTCAACAGGGTCATGTGATCCCACAAAAATTCTATTCTTAACACAAAAATCCTGACTTCTATTGTTCATTTTCGCCCACGAAGCATTAGTATTTAGGGAATTTTTAGCATGATTACAACATGTCCTGTGGTTCTTAAACTTTTGGAATACTTTTTATCCCTAAGTACTGACATGAGTTTTGTACAGTACAGTATAGGCATATGTAATGCAATGCATTGTGGGATTGATACAAAACATCCTCTGGGCCAAGGTCATCATGATCCTGCCCCCTAAGCTGGATAGGGGATTTAATGTGAGTGATTGTCTTCTGCCAGTCCTGGCATTTCATATCACTTCCTGATTTCATTTGCTATGTATTCCCATTTATAATCCAGGTAGGTTTTTTTACCTGCAATGTCATAAGCTTCGATTTCCCACAGGACGGTCTAAGCTGTGCTGAGAGCAGCGTGCATGCATGATGGTATTGATGTAAACAAAGCATACAGATTGTGAAAGGCCTTGGAATTAATTCTATGGCTCAATTTATGCTATGATTGAGTTGTTGCAAGAAGCAGACAAGATGCAATGTTTTACCTTACTTTGTTTCGATGGATTGTTGTATTTTTTATGCTTTTTTGCATCGAAAATGTAAACGTATGCTTGGCTGGCTTCTGCCAACTGATCACAAATTTTGTGCGGAACAAACCCAGGTCAGCTTCTATGAAATTTTGGCCTGAAATTATGCTCCAAGAGCATAATGGTCCTGGAGCATATTCCTAGAGCATATGTTCCTGGAGCAAAAATCATCTGGAAAAATATTTTAACTCAAATATGCTCCAGGAGCATATTTTGACTCTGCTCCTGGAGTATAAATAAATGGAGAAATATGTTACTGGGGCATATTTGAATGTACATTACTCCAGGAACATATGGCAGATATAATGTACATTACTCCAGGAACATATGGCAGATATGCTCCTGGAATGGTGCAGAAATATTGTAAGTCAAATACTGCTCCAGGAACATATTTGCCATATGCTCAGAGCATATGCATTCAAATATTTCTTCAGATTATTTATGCCCCAGGACCATATGGTCCTGGAACATATCCTCCTGGAGCATAATTCTGGGCTAAAATCTCAGAGAAGCGGTCAGACAGACTAGCACTACCTGTCATCATTAAAGCATTTCTGATTGGTTAATAATCATATATTTAATTCAGTAACCAGTTAAAAATGCAGACTTCAAATACGTAAGGGGAACAAAACCTAATATTCGATCAGATATGATTATATACATATGTAGGGAACTGTTCGAATAGAAGTATTTCAGTATCTCAAACCTATTTCTCAAAAAAAAAGTATTAATTCCGGTTCATGGGTGACCATTTTGACCTTTGATTAAGTTAGCCCGGCCCACCAAAGAGCTGCTGCTGAAAAAGCAGTCATACAGGTGTCCTACAATGAAATACATGTAATCCTAAAAGCATTTCTTTGTGACGGTGAATTGTGGCTATTCAAAACATCAGTTCATGTGTATGAGAAGGCATCAGATGTATATATATATAAAGACACATGTGTTTGCTCAAGCTAAATAGGCTAATAAGTAGGATTATTTCTTTGACCCAGTGCCCGTAGAGGTCTATAATGTGATTAGAAAAAACAAATGGTTGAAAACGTATCTGCCATTCATTGGACCATACGCCTTCACGGGGAAGTTAGAGATTTTCTATTTGATATGACTTTTTATACATCACGATAAGAGTATCCGGTTTCTACACACCAAATTGCAATGGGCATCTGTCTATAAACAATTTTCCCTGCCAATGAAATGCACGTGGAATGTTTGAATAGCCGCGCCATTCATCACGAAGAATGAGATGTTTTGATTTTATTCTGTAATTTCATATGAAGACCTGCAGGATGCTTGCGGGCACTCTTTGGTGGGCACATGCTACGTCATCCAAAGTCAAAAATGGATACCCCCATGAACACTGAATTCATATTTATTTGTTTTGCACCAGGGAAAACAGGGTTGAGGCGACTTTTGAAATTACTTCTATTTGAACGCGTTCAGAATGTATTAAAATTGTGCGATCGCAAATATTTAGGGTTTTGTTCCCCTTTACGACTTAGCCCTCTTCAAACCTGATGAGCATTTCTACCACATGACTGATTGGATCAACAGATCATCCAAGTTTCACTGTGACCAATGCACATGTTAGTGCTCATGAAGCTTTATGTCAGGCAAGTGAAAAAAAGTTGATTATATGAGATTTTGACCACACCTTATGCTCCTGGGGCATAAATTGTGACAAACACTAGAGAGCAGAACAATTCATTTTGAGTACTGATTATAATAGCAGTATCTATTTATTCTGTAAGGTTAAATCAAGGATTGGAATTGCAAACCTGGCACAGCAATTCTTACTGGTCTACTGGTTAGGTAGCTAACTTCATGATACAGTGGTCTGAGGTTCAAATCCCACTACTGCTAATTCAACATTATAAAATTGTAAATTTTTCTCTCTAACCTGAAAAATAAAGTCCAAAAAAGATAAGAAAAACCAATAGCTGCCCTTTGAGGTTAGTAAGGAATACCTGCTCCTTGAGCATGATTGGTGGTCAAAATCACCAGCGTGCAAAAAAGGTTGTCTTTTTGTAGCTTGGGCAAGGTCTTCTCATTACTAACACAGTTTTATCTCTCATCTTTCATACTAACACAGTTTTATCTCTCATCTTTCAGATTTGGGTCAGTTTACAACTAATTCTTGTAATCAATGACCATATATTGACTGATGTCATCACTGATACCCTGGATAATGCCGCTGTTAGATGATTTAAATAATGAAGGCAGAGGGTACAGTATCCCAGAAGGATGAATGATCAAATCTAAACCTAATCTACATGCGATTCTTTATCTTCCAATACAATTCTGATTACTAAGTAACAAACTTAAGTACAGTGAAATTTTAGTGCAATGAACCATGGGTATGTTGAAATACTTTCTGCTCTATCATCTCACTTCGTTTTGAAATCAATATCTTCTAAAATGTTATGGTGGAGGAAATACATCCAAGGGTCTCGCTGGTGTTCTAATAATTCTAACACCGATTCAGGGACGCCTGCAGGATACGCTAAACTAACATTTACCACTGTCAAAGATGACCATTCTTTGGTAGCAAATAATTGCCTTACAAAACCCGGGATTTTTTTTTTTCACCAGAAAATTGGTCACAAGGAATATTTTGCAAATTGAAGAGAGGTGACATCTACGGTTGATGATTTATTGATTTTCACTGATGCATTCGGAGGAAAGAAACAATAATATTCTCCGCGTCTGCTGCTGAGTCGCACTTTGCATTTAAAAGCTTTTTTTGTGCTTATTCAAAAAGCACAACAGGGCCCTATTGAGAGGTATTTCCATTATTGGGTAATTCCATTTGATGGTATTTGCCCACTACTTCAATGCCCCTGCCAGGCGTCCTTTACGCTGACCATTACAATTTGCAGGTATAGCTAGTGCTACGCAAGTAGTCTTGGCACATTCTGTGCTTACCCTTATCAAAATCATGCTGCATGCAAAATCTTCACAGGAGACTACGTCGAGCATTACATTAATCGTTAGCATACCGAATTGAAAACAAACGTGTTTGTTTGAATAGTGTACGAGCCAGCTGCACGCAACACCAAATTGCTATGTTTCTCGTTTCGCTAGATGCATAATTATCAAAGCAATAGCTGAAAATATCACCCCAGTTATGGGGGTTGCAAAAATTTGATGCTGAAATTGTACCTTGGTGAGCTCTGCTAGTATTATATTATGACATTCTATCAAATTGATTTAAAAACCTCTGTAACTGATATTATTCCCACATTTGAAAATAAGCACTACAAATTCTATTAGTGCTATCTTTATAGGTGGTGAACCTTAGTGGCTTACCAAAATCTCAGTCCCTGGAAAAAATAAATACAATGCTAGATTGCAACCATATCTGCATTATGACTAAATTTTTGTATATTGGGAGATCAATAAGTCAATAAATGAAAAGTATCAGGGGTCTACATGGGTTGCCAAATTAACACGGCTGTCGCCGTGTGATTTACGCGCACTTGGAGTGTCGCTGTTCGCTTTTTAGCCCCAGATCAACGTGTCGCGTGTCGATTTTTATATTGTTGTGCCTAGGGATGTCGATCATTATTGGCATAGCATGTTGATTTTTCCTGCCTACAATGGGTCCAGGAAAATACGCATTTAGAGAGCGCTATTGTCGATTTGTGGCAACGCTGTGTTTTTTTAGAGTATGATAAATTAGCATTATTTACCCAATTTGAGCTGAAAATGTGGAGAAGAATCAGTTAGATTTCAGTGCGATAAAATACCGGGGGATAAAATTTAACTTTATAACATCGTCACATGTCACATCATCGGAAAAATACGGTTAAGTACGTAAAGTACCTTCTGTTTAGGAAATCCTCTTGCATAGCCGTCTTAAAAAAACTTTGGAATGGCCTGAATAATAATCATCGCCACTGCTTTGGAGCAATTTTGGGTTACAATTTTAATAATGTACGACAATTTGTTTCGAGCCTAAGCCTTAGGCTTTGTGTAGAGGACGAGCAACGAACAAGTTTGCGAATGGCACATGGTCGATGTAGTAAAGTTGCTAAGCACGAAAACATAAATCTACAACATTCGTAGGTCGTTTTTTTTTGAACAATTTAAAGTTTTGTTTTCCAAAATTCAGGTGTCATTTATAAGCGCTGAAACAGAAACATAAGTCGAAAATTAAAATGATATTTATATCAGAAATGGTTAGCAGACATCGGTAAATAAACTGTCTCAATGCATGTGTCGGATGTGATTTTGTGTTGTAATTGCATTTGATGGGACGGTTTTGGGGTTATAGTAGACTCTTTATGCTGTCATTTTACATGCTAGGCAGTTAATAGTGTGTTAATGTATAGATGCGGATAAGACCAACCCTACATTCGCAATGAGGTTGTTGACAACAAATTCCAGCGGAGGGGGATTTCCCGAAGAATTTTGCATATATTTTACCATCGGTCGCGGGATCCCAACAATCCCTATCACGATCAAAGAGGTAATACAAGTTGTAAATAAAAACATGTCTCAAAAACAGAGTCGAATCGAAATACTCGATTTTGTTTGGTCTATTCACAGTAATTTTTAATCACATAACGATTATTGCTTAAAGGTGGTTGTTCGATTTATGTGTATTTGTGTTCTCACTTGAGGTGAGAGCCTGGCACTTGCACATACACCCCAGCAGTTACAGTGGGAAACAAAACTTGCGGTTTGATGGTTAGACGCAATATATGCATGTTGCAAAGCCCTATTAATACTACTGTGCTTAAAATAAAGTGAGTTAACCACCTACAACGGGCGGGTTTTTGTTTATATCTTGGGCATGAAATGGATTTCGAGGGCTCAAATTCAGGACGGGGGACAATGAGAAAAATACAGGGCCTCCATCTGATACCCTCAAATCGATACACTTCCGTGGGAAAATCAGGGTCCCAAAGACGAGCGGAACACGCCCCTTAAGTAAATAGCCACGATTTAAAGATGATTTGGTTACAAAATTTTTCTATTCAGGCTGAGTTCCCCCGTGGATGAATGGAACATCCAAGAATTCATATGTTAATTAGAAGTAAACAAAAACAAACAGGGGATTACCCTGTTTGTCATACATTTCTAAAATGATTTTTAAAAAATCATTTAAAAATTACAAACCTAGATTTGACACTTCAATAAATGATAATGTGTTTAATTGCTCAAATTTGGAATTTCATATGACTGAAAATGAAAGAGAAATCATGGCGGGCGGGCGGCGTGGCTGTGGGAAGGTATGAAAGTCGTACGTCGGTTTTAATTTTCCCCCAAAAAGTCGCGTGTCGAACGAACAGTATTTTTGAAAAATGTCCGCGCCTCGATAAGGAGACTGCGTTCGAAAAGTGCGCGGGATAAGAAAGGCCGGGTCGCGCTGTCGAGTTCGTGTCGATTGTACCCAAGTAGACCCCTATACCTGTTTCGTCAATCAGATGTGTTAGGGGACATGATCGATTTGAGTGTAGCCCAGAGGGTGGTGATTTGAGTAAATCCACAATGCACCAGTTTTGGGAAATTGCACCTCATAGGGTTCATGTGATCAAATAAAAATCTATTCTAACACATAAAAACCCTGACTTAATGCTCTTTCATTTTAGCCCACAAAGCTTTAGTACTGAGGGAATTGTTTTGCATGATTAGTGAATTTCAACAACAGCTGTAATCATCATTGTACAGGAGGCGTACCGTATGTTGATTCGTTATCAACCCACCAGTTGAATGCAAATTAGCGCGTTACGCCCGGAGACAGGGTACACGGAAGTGCGTTTACGCGGTACGCTTAAGTTCGACGCGCTGTTCGTCACGTTGAGAACTCGGAGTACGCGCAAGTACACCAGGTGCAAACTGCAAAGCAAAAAACAAACCAAAACTATCGTTTTGCTTTAGATTTTTCTAAAATATTAGTCTAGGAAAGCTTTTGTTGAACTGGGAACATTTTAGTGTTATAAGTGAGAATAATTTTGTTCCTCTATACACGATATTAATAAGTTTTCATAAAGATTTTCGTTGTTGAAAGGGATTCAAAAATGTTACAGAGTGGTTCATCACAAATCAACAACTCTGCATCCGATGCGTCCGCGTAAAACTAATCGGACGCATGGACGCATCGTTGTTGATTTGTGATGAACCACTCTGTAAACATGTTTGAATCCCTAAATGTTTTGTGGTTCTTAAACTTTTGGAACACTTTTTATCCCTAAGTACTGACATGTGTTTAGTACAGTACAGTATCATAGGCACATTGCTATGCATCATGGGACTGATTCAAAACACCTGAGTGTAGCCTTTAGGCAGGGACACATTGTTCAATCAAAATAAGTTTTAATATTGTTTTGTAAATGCTTCTCTTATTTTAATTCAGTTTTTCCAATCACATACATTTGTGCTGTCAAATAAAGAGGTGCCGGACTGCCGAAGCTGGGCCCCTTGCCTGTGGCACCACGGTTCAACCAGCCTTCAATTGAGAATCACGAGATGTATGATGGAATTAGGACCAATACCCCTCCCCTTTGTTTGGAAGGGTATCCTTACATCTGGGACCCCTACAAAAGAAAATGACAGTGCCTAAAGTCAACACCATAATTATGTTCACCATTTTCTTTGCTACATTATTTATATTCCTGTGTTCATACCTGCAACTTTAAAACTAACTTTGAACATGTTTTGAAGCTCCAACACCTGAAAGTTGTTATTTTTATTATTATTATTTGTTCCTTAGCAACACTGGCAAAATAATCCAAACACCATAAAGTTGCCGACACACACAGGGAACAGATGGCATTTATATTCATGGATTTCCAAGGAATATCAATATTTATGTAATTTGTTTACACGCAAGTCTGGCTTTTTTAGAGCCCCAGATGCCTGTATATATATTGTATTAAAGATAACTGCAAATGTTGTTTGTTTGGTTAAAAGGCTAAATATTACCATTTCATAAAATGTCCTGCATTACAAAAAAATAAATGAATAAAATGAAAAATATAATGAAATTTCTGACTATTCATCAATGTAATGAAAAACCAACTCTTCCCATATTTTTCTCACTTACCCATAAAATATCCGATTTTGTTAAAAACAATTCCATCACAACAAACTAATGATTTTAGGTTACCACAAACACCCCGGAGGGTGGCGGTCATGAAAACAAAATACTGTACTGACCCTAGTATAGTCCCACCTGTTTTTAGCCTGAAATTAGCTTGAATTTAGGGGGTGGGATTATAAATGGGATCTCCAACCTAATATGAAACACAAGCATGAACATTTCAGCCTTTCAGAAATAACTTATTACAGAAATTTTCAAGTGATCAACAAAGACCTGTAAATGAACTGAAGCATAAACCTAACTAATTTTGTAAAGAAAATCACTAGAAGTTACTACTAAAACAGTAATGATTGTAACAAAATTTCAAGTAAAATCTATTGGATTCCAGGAAAAATAAAATTTACAATAGGATTTTCAACTATTCTTCAAATTCTTTCAAACATGGGGGGTGGGATTATAATTGAGCATGGGACTCAGGTCAGTACGGTACGTCAGTACGGTAATAAGTTGGAACAATGCATATGCCTACCAACATAGGGCCTAAGCTATAATGATCAATTTTTAACTTGGTTAACATGTTCAACATGGTTGAAGGCATTGCTCAATCGTTTCAAACCTCTTTACACTAGCCTGATTTTTTTTTAATTTGGTTACATTCCTTTCATCAAAGGTAAAATTTGACATTTAATCAGGTCATCATTTCAGAATCACAAGTTTACCAGATTTTCCAACAATACTTTCACTAACATTTCTGATGTTGCTCAATGTTAAAAAAAAAATTGGCCAAAAATTGCAGGAAATTTGCAAAAACATGGGCCTGGGTATTGTACTACTTTATTTAAAAATTGGGGAGTTTGAAGATAGCGGTACTTTCTGACTCTACAGTAGTAAATCCCTATCTGAGTGAGCCACCCCTCAAACTTTGAGTCAAAGCAACAAAAAAATTAAATCATTTTCTTTCCCTATCACACACACTATTTCACTTAATAGAATTCTCTCGCTATCATTTAGAAGTTGACCCACAAACGTCAGTCTAAACCCACGAGTAGAGCTGCATGAAATAAAAGAAAAAATGCCAACTGAATGCCATGTTTGTTGATTCTTTTTTATTGAAACTTGAAATTAAACTTCTCGTCAAGTGGTTTGACGGATGGTGAATAAAACTGCTGGGGGTTGTGTATGAGTAACTGATGCCACATCTGGGGCCCTAACTTCTCAAGAATTGATACACTGTAGAATTTGGTCACAACAAAGTAAACCATTTTCAGCTAGTTAACACATTTTTATGTGTTAAATTGTTGAATTTAATTTTAAAGGTCTTAAAAAAATTACTGCTATTACCTAGAAACACCAAATTTTTATTTAGAAAAACCAAATAGAAATTATATTTTAATCACAATATTATTCTTAATATTATCACAACTTTTTGATGGTGGTATTAGTAGGAAAAAAATGCAAGTTTAAATCCTGATATTTATGCCTGGAAAAAGTGAAATTCTTGGCGGGGGATATATCAAAAATTTTGAGATTTTTAACCAATTTTGGCCAAAAATCACTGATTTTTGCCAAAATTGGGTGATTTTTGGCACCAAATCGCAAAATTATGTCAATAAATCACTCATTTTTCTTTTGGCCGGGGGAGGGGCAAACTGGGAGGGCAAGAAAAAAATTAGGTGGGAAAATGCCCCCCCCCCCCCCCCCCCCCGGCTAAAGGATGTTTGGTTTGGATGTTATGAGCAAAAATATGCCCCAATTTGGTCAACCAATTTGATATTAATTTTACACAGTACTCTATGGGGATTACAAAAATCACAATTTTAGCTCTAAGTTAAAAATAGGTTGCAATATCGGGCGCGAAACTTAACAGATGGTTTTTTTGGGTGAAGGCCATTCTATCAAGATCAAAAGTTTATAGATTTAAATCGGGTCATCCCCCTTTAAATATTTATATTTTGCGAAATTAAATAAAGCTTACTACACCCACTACACTCGCATGACGGAATAAAACCATAAACCAATGTGTGCAGTGAGCCTGTTTCACATTGTTTTGCAAACTTAAGCCCTGCAACAACACATTTAGCATAGATCCTACAGAGGACCTCCTACCGAGGAGCTAGTGTGGTCTGAGAGTCTAACAAAATGTGTCATGCCACTTTGGCATCTACCATTTTCTCTCCAAAATATATGGTGGGTAGATCTGCAAACATATGGTGTATATAATGAACACCCTTTTAAAGGTCCATGGTCCGATTGCTAATAGCCTCGTCTCCAGGGATCCCAGATTTTACCGGAAGTGGTCAAAAGTTTGGTATCAGAAGAAAGTTGCTATTTTTCTCATTTACCCCGTGAAATCTTAGGGCTAAAGGATGTTTGGTTTGGATGCTATGAGCGAAAATATGCCCCATTTTGGTTGACCAATATTAATTTTCCGCAGTACTCTATGGGGATTACAAAATCATGTTTCCAGTTCTCACTTCAAAATGGGTGAAATATCGGCGTGAAACTTAAGGGTTTTGGGGTGAAGACCATTCCATCAAGATGAAACATTTATAGACTTAAATCGGGTCATCCCCTTTAATTCCAGAGACTTGCCATCGGCTGTAATTTTTTTTATTGGCAGTTCCATCTAACAAAAAGAATCCACATTTCATAGATACATGTACGTACACATCTCGCATATCGTTACTAAGGTTTCCAATGTCTTTGTGCCAGCCAGCCAACCCAACGAAAGTGGCTTAGGCACTGCTGATGTTTTTGCCATTCAAAAGTCTCAAGCATGTTTCTTGATTCCCTGGTGGTCGATCTAGCAGTAGTTCCAAGACTCTGTAGTACCTTTAAATAACCAATAATTTATCACAAAGTTTACATGCCAACTAATGAGAAATTGAACCTTAGCTGCATCAACCCATGATGCATACATTATTAAGCCCTAAAGGTCTAGATATTTACGCGTACAGGCAGGACAGATCTCCGAGTACGACATAGCCAAGGGTGTATGAATCACCTCTAAAGAACACCGTGTTTTTACTTAGTGTTTACTTAAATGAGCTGATTTACTGTTTTGCCGACACTTAAAAGGGAGGAAAAAACGGCCAACACCAAAACCGGTGTTGATTGCAGACCAACAAATTCATGTTTATTCCAGCCGCCGGATACCTATCTGTAGGCTGCATAATGCGAACCGAGCTGGTGTTTTAAACTAAATTTAACCAATGATGCTGTGTTACTGGCCTAGAGCAAGGACTGACCCTGTGGTCAGGTGGCCTAGTTAACGCTTTGTAGGCTTGAAGTGTGGGTCAGTGGGAAGAAAACAACATCATAAGATCTATGGTAAATATGAAGGACCCTTTAATTACTTATGGCACACGTGAGGTGATTAGCAGTAAGGATTGTGACAGCTACTCATTTCAATTTATTGGAAAAAATATTTTGAACTTAAATTAATATCCAAGCCATAAAGAATGCAGTATAAACATGAAATTCAACAATTAAAAAGTTTGTTGCGATATAATGTTTACCCTTCAACTCTGGTACATTATCTCAAGGTGTGAATCCAAATAGGTTTTAAAGGCCTTCTTGATCATCTGGTATACATCTTTCAAGTAAACCATTTCACTAATTGGCATTGAAAGTTTTACGACCAAGTTGTAGCACTTTGGGCACTTGACCTTACTAGCAGACCCATGGTCACACTCACTCTACCTCTGGAAGAGGGAATATTTGAACTATTTTTAAACATATCTATATTTCTAAATTCAAGTAGGGCTTCTTCTTGATAACCATAAGTTAACTTAAAAATATTTATTAATTTAATCATGTCCCATTATTAGAACTCAAGCTTTAAGTCATTTACCACAATCAGTTTCTCCACATTCCATGTGAAAATTCAAGGGTTGCAAAAAATTGTTGATGTGGTCTGGAAGAGGACCATAGCAAGGACAAAATGAATTGGTCTTTATGACATACTTGCTAATTCAAATTTAACAGTCACATTGCTCAAGAGAGAGTTGACCAGGCCAACTGAGGCAGCCCTTTAAGTGCAATAGCTGCCATGTGATACATCTGTGTGCTGCCATGTGATACATCTGTGTGCTGCCATGTGATACATCTGTGTGCTGCCATGTGATACATCTGTGTGCTGCCATGTATTAGGATGACTCTTAATTTATCTTTCTTTGAGTCGGTGGATCTTGAAATGGTTCTTCAGGTGACACAGTTGCCAGGAGAACCAATTCAAGAGCCACTGACCAAAGACTTGGCATAATAGCATGGGAATTTCTGACAAATGGCAGCTATTGCACTTCCGACCTTCTTGCACTCACAGAATGCTCTCTATGTAATACATAGGCCTAGGAGTTTCCTTAACCTGACCCATCTGAAACTTTTTTCTGACACACTTATAAATTTGGAAACCCTTCACGGAATAAAACGTTAATGTTTCCGAATTCTTAAGTGTGTCCAGTTGGTCCAGTGGATTGAGCGCTCGTCCTGCAATCCAAAGGTCGTGGGTTCGAGTCCCACTGCGGCCAACGTGTTGTGCCCTTGAGTAAGGCACTTTACCTTACTCCTCTCCACCCAGGTGTATAAATGGGTACCAGCATTATACAATGCTGGGAAAGTAACAGACTCGCTGTGCGGGAGGAGTGGCGAACCCCCCACAGCAAACATAATACGGAGGAGTCTGGCCCAAACGCCAAGGAAAGAGAGATGGGCACTCCGCGCACGAGCTTGCTCGGCACGAGACTTTACTTATAAGTGTGTCAGAAAAAAGTTGTGTTAGATGGGTCAGGTTACAGAAACTCCCCTAATACATCATGTAGTCAGCAGTCTTTGAGATCCAGGTCATTCTAAAAACCATCGATCTAACCTAAGACTAGGCTTATTTGGACTCATTTCAATGTATTTTTCATACCGATTCCAAATATGGTAGTAAAAATGCATAATTATGACTTTTTTAATTAAACGACTGAAAACATGTTAAATTGGAGCAACTATGGTAGCCTTTAGGAGTTGGAAAAAATGGTAGAATACACAAGACAGAGAACACACAGACCTGTATACCTAGCAACTGGTAGTATGTCTGTCCTCCTACTCATATCCTAGAATATTAGCTGTGTATGTGCACGTCTACCACATCTGCTAATGATTTCCAATAACAAACATGTTTGGCTGGCATGCAAGCACACATTCTACAGTGTCTAAGGACTTGGCTCATGACAGAACTACAGACTTAACATTATTTTCTTATCACTGCCATTTGATCAGTCTAAATGTGTAGTTTCATGTATATATGAATATGAGCCAAAAGTTTGCACTTTGAAGTTGGTCTTTGTAAGCGCTTAGAGGCCATAGCATAAGGCGCTATATAAATCTCTGCTATTTATTTATTTATTTTATTTTATTTTTCGATATGAATTCAGATCACTAAAGATTATGAAGGAAAGTACAATAATTTTCAATGCACACAGAGACATGCACAAACAGACAGACACACACACATGCATGCATGTGACGCATGCTCTCTCCTCAGCTGGAGCAAGTCAACTTCAAAGAAAATTCCTATCAGCACTGAATTTTTAAAACACAATATTTCCCTGTTTGCAATTCCATCATCTCTTGATCTCACATCTGCAACCAATATTCAAAACACTTTCCGCTATAATGGTATTTCTAACTTCACCAGAAAAAGTTGTGGCTAAAAATTTTTCTGGGACTTCAATGATGACTCTTCTGAATTCTGCAACCTTGCTGAATTAATATCAGGTACTTTATGAGTTAGTCCTGTCCCAGAGGGTGTTTTGAATCAATCCCACAATGCATTGCAATGTGCCTATATTGTACTGTACAAAACTTATGCCAGTACTTAGGGATAAAAAGTGTTCCAAAAGTTTAAGAACCACAGGGCATGTCATAATCATGCTAAAAATACCCTAAGTACTAATACTTTGTGGGCGAAAATGAGCATAGAAGTCATGATTTTTATGTGTAAAGAATAGGATTTTTGAGGGATCAGATGACCCTGACCCAAAACTGGTGCATTGTGGGATTGACTCATACACCCTCCAGGTCCTGCCCCATCATTTGAATAACTCAGTGAGTTTCTATTGAAGTCCACTATTTCAATAGCTCACTGTTATGAGAAATGGCCAGTTGTTTTTTTTTCTGAAAAGGCAATCCTTTCAGCATTTCTACTACTTTGTAGTAAATATTTTAGGCAACTAGTGCATTTCCCCCACGTGTAACCTTTGACCTGTGTGTGTGGCCTTTGACCTCAGATTTGTTCGATGCTCAGGTCAGTGGTCCTTTTGACCAAATTTGGTGGTCATAGGGCATTTCAAGAGAAGAAATCAGTAGCTTCCCACAATGCATTGCTTCCAATGGAGATTTCTGTACAGGTAGTCAAGTGAATCGTTAGAGATGAAACATTCTTAACAATTCAATGAATTGATGGATTAAAAAGTTAAAATGCAAGTTTGTGATCAGTACTGTTAATTTAGCCATGTTTCATCTCGTCTCCAAAATTTTGATACGCACATACAGAAATTGGCAAGAATCAGATTAAAAAGTACTGCCTGGTCTTTAATACACGGATTTCAAGCCAACCAACTTGCAGGATATGTCCCATTATCATGACAGTAACAAAAATATGAATTTTGATGATTTTTTTTTATGTTTTGGATTAGCAAATCGCTGCTATCCCTAAACACCACTATCATCTTGGCCACATGCACCGCTCCTCGCCAGAGCTGTGACTGTGCACGCAACACACACAGGGTAAATGAAGATGACCAAAACCCTTCTCCAATGCAATTTTCCATTGCTAATTATAATCTTGGACTTGTGATTGAGCATTGACTACGGAGAACGGAATCATGATATGTAGACGCGATTATTTGTGGCCTCAGGGGCCCAAAGAGGGCGAGGATTTCATTTTGCTTTAGGCGTGCTACAAAAAACTGTGATCGGAGATTCTAGATATGTATATGGTTTTTAGCCCGGATGTTAGAAAGTTAAGAGCTAGTCTGTTCATAGACTGTGGGGTGCATGTGGATTTGAATAAAAAATAGTTCAACTGTTCAAATCAACAGAGGGTCTACTTACTGGGAAGGGGGGGAAGAAAGAAGAGGGGGAAGGGGAAGAAGTGCGAAGGTAAAAGGGAAGGTGAGGGAAAAGGGAAAGGGGAAGGTAAAGGGGAAGGTTAAAAGGGGAAGGGGAAGGTACAGGGGAAGGGCAAGGGAGGGGGAGTTAAAGGGGAAGGAAAGGGGAAGGTAAGGGAAGGTAAGGGGGAGGGGATGTAAAGGGGAAGGTAAAGGGGAAGGTGGACGGAAAGGGGAAGGTACAGGGGAAGGTAAAGGGGGAAGGTAAAGGGGAAGGGTAAAGGGGAAGGGAAGGTAAAGGGGAAGGTAAAGGGGAAGGGGGAAGTAAAGGGGAAGGTAAAGGGGAAGGTGGTAAAGGGAAGGGGAATGGTAAAGGGGAAGGTCAAAGGGAAGGGGAGGTAAAGGGGAAGGGAAGGTAAAGGGGAAGGTAAAGGGGAAGGGAAGGTAAAGGGGAAGGTTAAAGGGGAAGGGGAGCGGAAGGTAAAGGGGAAGGTAAAGGGGAAGGGGAAGGTATAACGGGAAGGGAAGGAAAGGGGAAGGTACAAAGGGGAAGGGAAGGTAAAGGGGAAGGTAAAGTGGAAGGGGAAAGGGTAAAGGGGAAGGTAAGGGGAAGGGAAGGTAAAGGGGAAGGTAAAGGGAGGTAAAGGGGAAGGTAAGGGGAAGGGAAAGGGGAAGGTTAAAAGGGAAGGTAGAGGGGAAGGTGAAGGGAATAAAGGGGAAGGGAAGGTAAAGGGAAGGGAAGGTAAAGGTTAAGGGGTTAAAGGGGAAGGGGAGGGTGAAGGGGAAAGGGTAAGGAGAACGGTAAAGGGGAAGGTAAGGGAAAGGGGGAAGGGAAGGTAAAGGAAAAGGTAATGGGAAAGGTGAAGGTAAAGGGAAACGGGAAGGGAAAGGGAAAGGTAAGGAAAGGGGAAGTAAAAGGGGACAGGGGAGGGGTGAAGGGTAGGGAGAGAAAAAGGAAAGGGGAGCAGCAGGGAGATGAGTTAAAGGCCATATGGAAGGGGAAAAAAATTAGTTTGTGAGGGATAGTTAGAGCAATGGGAGAGAGCACAGATAGGAGGGAGAGGTGGAGAGGTGGAAGGAAGGAGACGGAAAGTGAAAGGAAGGGGTTGGTAGGACAGGGGAGGCAGAATGGGCGAGTCGCGGGGGAAGGACACTAGTAATTTTTTTATACTTTCCTTGCATTTAGAATAGTCTTAGTATAGTACTGGTATTTTACTTAAAGAAAAGTGGTAGTGCTGAAAACAAATTATAAAACCATAATGGTAAATATTGAATGGGTCAAAGTTTAAATCTTCAAAAATCACCTTGCACAATTTGTTGCTTCAGCATTCATTTTAGTCTTAATTACAAATAGGACGTCATTATTACAAGGAATAAATATGTTGATAAATCTTGTATGATTTTGGATGAAAGGGAAATTGCAGGGCTTGAATTTACATGCTCAATCAAAATTGTTTCATGTGTTCTATCAAGAGAAAACTAATATTTGCAGTAAAATTTTCTGACCCATACTTGTAACCAGCCTAGTTGTGACCATGTTACGTCAACGAAAGTAGGGTCACTCGCTTTTTGTTTAATGGTCATCCCAAGCAGGAGGTTAATCCGCTGGTATAATAAGCTCTGTTCCTATAGCCTGCAAAGGGTAATTATATCTAGGATGGTTTAGTAATAACAGGGTAGCTGTGTGTCATGGGCCAGGCTGTTCTTTTCCAGAGAAAAATTGAGATGACATGAGGTGTGTTTCTATTGGGACATTTACCGGAAAAGAGAGAGACGGATAAGGGACTAAATGTGCTCAATAGCAGACGAAACTGACCTCCCTCATGTTTATGGTAAATCAAACCGGCAATAGCGGCGTCAATTACCGGTAAACGCCAATCAATAGAAACACACCAGTTCCGTGACAGTGCACATGCGGGCGAGGTAAACAGAAATTTATAATACCGCGTGCATACGATCGACGATAGGCCCTACGAGTGGACGTGTAGACTAGAGATATGAGGGCCAGCATTCGGCGGTGGTACCTCTCGATCTTACGTCCATGCCTTCTTGCCACTTGTACAACTCCATTTACCTTCGAACCCTTCTCTGAAGTTCACGAACATTAAAACCCATTCTAAACTATCATTCGCCTCTGAATTTTGACTGTAAAACGTCAAAATCGACATCATCATACTATCGCAGAAGTCCCGCCATTTTTTGTTGAAAAGGTCAACCCTGGTTGGTGGTTCAAATGTCATCAATTGGTGGGCAGGTTGCCCGTGGGCTACCAGCTAAGAACTTCTGATTCTTTTAATTTTACACTGTAAAAAATACAGTGCAATACAGTTATAATACTTAAAAAGGCGTAGCCATGACAGTATTGATTGTATTTTGAAACATTCCGCAAAATACTAATTTTTTAACTAATTAAATTTATTCAGTTGGAGCCTCTTATTCATATTTAAACAATGTTATCACCTAACATAGAGCACACACTATTACAAATTTTTATTAACAATTAAGTTACTAAGTTTACAATACAGGAAAAAGCAAAACAATTTTACAGGAAAAATGCTAAACATTTTACAAGAAAAACCTGGCGCAATTCTGCCAACAAAATGTAAAATACGAGCAACGTGTTTCCCATCACGCTCATAACTAGCCCCACAGTGCTATAATTTGTCGTTTTGCTCTCCCGTAACAGGCTTTATTAATAATTAAACCACCAAAATACCACCGAGTAATTCTGTGGTAAAGTGGGGGTAGTTACAACTTACAGGGTACGGAACAAACGTTGTGTCATAATAGTAATTTCATATAGATTTGACGTTCAGTAGATTCTTAGCTTGTATTTGGCAAAAGAAATGTCTCAAAAGAGAAAAAAAGGTGATTTTGATTTGCTTATATTTCAATGTAAAATACAGGCTGAATTTTGTATTTGCTCCTATACGAAATTAGAAATTTCACAATTTTTGTACCAAAGAAACATTTCTCAGCTTAATCCTATCAGATGGGGATATTTGTAATGGAAAGTTTTACATCAGGACAAAATCAGTACTTTGGATTTTTTAGGGACACCTGATATATGTGAAATCTCTCATTGCACCTTTAAAGGCAAGGACGATGTTCAGGTCTATACCCAACAAATTACAGGCCTACAATTTGTGGACAGGGGTTGCAAGTTGGAAATCTAGGGGGATTTTTTGTTGTTCTTGAGATAGCGGATGCTGAAAAGATGTTTGTGGAAGGTGTGCATGTCCTCAAAAATTTGAGGGCGGTACCAAAACCTTTCTTACACCCGGTTCGAACAGATACCGTATTGTTCCTAATAAACGCCCCGGGGGCGGTGCATTTTTTCAAAAGGGAGGGCGTTTATTACAGTAAAAAAATGGAAAGTCAAAAATCCCGCAAAAATCACCTTACACACGCTTATTTTCGCTGATACCAATAATACAAACGAACGAGCAGGGGGAAGCTGTTTTCGCACCTCCCGAGGTCACAGTTCCATACTAATATTGCAACTGTGCACAACAGCGACTTTGATACGGAATACGACAGTCCCGGCCATTAAATCATGTGATGTAGGTAAGCTTAACTCGTTTTCTTAATTGTTTTATCCAAAAATCGTAGGGGGGCGTTTATTAGAGCAGGGGCGTTTATTAGGAACAACACGGTACTTAAAATGTGGGAAATTTAGGACAAGTCAATTACATAAGGCCCAGGAAAGTCAATTCTGAGTTTATCGTTACTTTTTTTTCCTGGTTGATGAGGTGACTTTTTCAATTTTCATTATTTCATCGGATTTCATTATTGACCTAAAATGTGTGTTGTTTAAAAGCCAAACTGATACCGAAAGGTAGGCCTACATATTTCCAACATCAAAAGCAACTTTATTTATTAAATTCTGAAATATTGACGCTTAGCTGCATGGAAATTTTGCAACCTGTGTTTGTCGCACAAAATAGGGGAAAAATTTCCTCCAGGAAATTTGAAAATAATCATTGCTGTATGCACCAAACCATGAAGATAGCATTGCATGAAATTCAATGCAGTACTTTTATAATTAGCACAGGCAGGCAGGCTAGGCAGGCTGACCTGGGAAGTAAGAGTGTTTCCCTTGATGAACCCAGTGTAGTGTATGAACAGCTGATCTGCCTGTACCATAATAGCATTCTTTAAAGGGGCAACTGGAGATTTTGAGGCACCCAAATATTGTGTCATAATAGTAATTTCATATAGATTTGACGTTCAGTAGATTTCTTAGCTTGTATTTGGCAAAAGAAATGTCTCAAAAGAGAAAAAAGGTGATTTTGATTTGCTTATATTTCAATGTAAAATACAGGCTGAATTTTGTATTTGCTCCTATACGAAATTAGAAATTTCACAATTTTTGTACCAAAGAAACATTTCTCAGCTTAATCCTATCAGATGGGGATATTTGTAATGGAAAGTTTTACATCAGGACAAAAATCAGTACTTTGGATTTTTTAGGGACACCTGATATATGTGAAATCTCTCATTGCACCTTTAAAGGCAAGGACGATGTTCAGGTCTATACCAACAAATTACAGGCCTACAATTTGTGGACAGGGGTTGCAAGTTGGAAATCTAGGGGGATTTTTTGTTGTTCTTGAGATAGCGGATGCTGAAAAGATGTTTGTGGAAGGTGTGCATGTCCCTCAAAAATTTGAGGGCGGTACCAAAACCTTTCTTACACCCGGTTCGAACAGATACCGTATTGTTCCTAATAAACGCCCCGGGGGCGGTGCATTTTTCAAAAGGGAGGGCGTTTATTACAGTAAAAAAATGGAAAGTCAAAAATCCCGCAAAAATCACCTTACACACGCTTATTTTCGCTGATACCAATAATACAAACGAACGAGCAGGGGGAAGCTGTTTTCGCACCTCCCGAGGTCACAGTTCCATACTAATATTGCAACTGTGCACAACAGCGACTTTGATACGGAATACGACAGTCCCGGCCATTAAATCATGTGATGTAGGTACGCTTAACTCATTTTCTTAATTGTTTTATCCAAAAATCGTCGGGGGCATTTATTAGAGCAGGGCCTTTATTAGGGAACACCGGTACTTAAATGGGGGAAATTTAGGACAAGTCAATACATAAGGCCACGGAAAGTCAATTCTGAGTTTAATCGTTACTTTTTTTTCCTGGTCGATGAGGTGACTTTTTCATTTTTCATTATTCTTCTCGGATTTAATTATTGACCTAAAATTTTTGTTTAAAAGCCCAAACTGATACCGAAAGGTAGAGCCGCAGAAAAACGCCTGGTTTTTCCTTCAAAATTATTCAAAACAATATGTTTTAAAAACAAATATATTTTTCCAATTGCTAAACCTGTGAAAATCTCTTTGAAAGAATGAGTAGAGGCAATCTGAAATTTTGGATGCAGGTATTATTTTTCTAGTCTCCAAAAGCGATGTGTGCGGGTAAACCCGATAACTCAGAATCTACTTTCTTTCATGGCCTTAACTGGGTCCCAGATGATGAGCCACTTGTTGCAATTTAACCACAATCACCTTTTTAGCTCTCATGTCAAAAAGACAGATGGGTACATTATTGGGGTCAAGGTCATTGAAGCAAGACAAGAATTAAGGGGGTTTGAGTACATCTGGCCTAAATGCAATGCATACTTGTAAACTGCTGAAATTATTATGTATGGTAATGATTGAACACCACCTCTATTAGCGTTGTTCTATTGAGCATCCAGTATTTTACCGGTGAGATATTTCCCCGGTAAATAGTGTACGATAGTGGAGAGAGGGCAATTTCTACTGGAACGAGCATTCGGGAAAATAGCCGACTTCAGTGACCCAAGTGAAATTTGCCGGGTAGAGATCATTCACGGGTCAATATTGCAATGCATTGTGGATTGACCCCCGTCCCGGATTGATAGCACATGCAGTTCTGTAATATGGCCATGTGTCTTTCCTTTACATCGTTGATTCATGATATTTCGCCAAAAATCTGACGTCCAGTTAAAAAAGATGCTTAGTTACTTCAGCACCAAGCATTACACTATAGAACACAACGATCGAGCACGGCGTATTTTAATGGCACTTGCAGTTGTTTCGCTGCTCCATGTGCCCCGTGTGCTGTTGATCTAAATTGTAAGCTGCGCCGTTGCTTCAGTGACCTAGCCAATTTCCGGTTTCTCTACTGCATGCGCACTGATGCAGAGCGGGGCCTTTCTCTATTGACGTGATCCGGTATGTTCTTGGGTAAAAATCCTTCCAAAACAAGGATGGTTGCCAGAGAGCATTTCCCCGGTAAAAAGTAGCAAATATCAGAGAAGGTCATTTTCTATTAAAGGTGCAACGAGAGATTTTTGAGGCACCCAAATATTGTGTCATAAGAGTAATTTCATAAAGACTAGACATGCAATAGATTTCCTACCTTGAATTTGGCTACAGAAATGTCTTAAAAGAGAGAAAAAAGGTGATTCTGATTTGCTTATATTTCAATATAAAACATAGGCTGAATTTCGTATTTGCTCCTATACGAAATTAGAAATTTCACCATTTTTTTACCAAAGAAACATTTCTCAACTTAATCCTTTCAGATGGGGTCATTTTTGATGGAAAGCTTTACATCAGGGCAAAAATCAATACTTTCGATTTTTTTAAGGACACCTGATATGTGAAATCTCTCGTTGCACCTTTAACCAGTTTTAATCCTTTACCCGGTTCAATCCGGAAAATATTGCTCAATAGAAAAACGCCTTATATTATAATAGCCTAAAAAGATCAAAAGCCATAATTATACTCATGAGTTTATAGGGTATGTTAACAACAAACTTCTTTTGTTGCAAAGGGCAAGATAGTACCAGTCTCTCCATGAGGTTAAAACCCGTTGATTTTGAGCAAAACGACGGTCTCCTTTTCTTGGCAATACCCAGGACCAAAAATTAATACTTTTCCAACATTTCCAATTCAGATTATTATGAAACACTCAACTTGAAGTGAATGTGCGTCCCTGCCCTTCTACATGTGGTTAACAGCAGCTAACTGTCTCCAATGTAAATTTGCATTATCATGATTATTTGCAGTAATTTGCCTTGTCAATTTGGCCTTATATACTCACCTAATTGATCAATTCACCACAGCAACATATTGGCCAAAAAAGTGTGACCTTGACCAACTACTGTGACAACTTTTGCGCATGTTGTGTTTTGAAAATTTTTAATATGCGGGATGAATTTGCCACATCCTTTCACATGCAGTTTATCTGTTATCCCCCCCCCGCATGTAGGTCGGATTTTGAGATAAACGTGGTTATAACTTGATTTATCACCAGGTTGTACGGTTTAGTTTATGGGCATGATGAATGTAAAATCAAATATACAGCTCTCTACTGAAGCTACAGAGCAAATCCTTCAAATGCATTTAAGCGTAGGTTTACACAAACTGTATGTAACTGTATCCATTGCTGATATCCTGTTAGTCTGTGCCTATGTGTGGAATATAGACAAGGGCAAGTTGAGAATTTATCACGACTCCAAGCCATGCACTATGTCTGTTAAATCAAAATATGCCCAGGCTGTGTGTAAACTTACAGTTCAATCACCCAGAACTTCATCATTCAGTACTATGTTCTATGAAGTCAAATCACGCACATACCACCAAACTGTTCATCTTACCCCTAGTATGAACTTTCTTCCATTTCCAAACCATCTACAGAAGCAATCCGCTTCTGTACTTAAAAGTTGGAGTGATTTCAGACCAAATTTATTGGTCAGCTATGAGTTGCAAAAATATTTTAAAATCATAGTGAGACCAATAAAATATTGGGCGCAATCATTCATTTTCATTATGCGTGGGATCCATAGATCGTGTATCGACACCTTCAGCAGATCTGTATCTGTTGGATATTAAAAGTTATTAAAGGTCAACAAGAGATTTTGCAACCATCCATATCGTGTCATACTAGTGCATTGTCCCCTGCATGGACCTTTGATCTATGCAGTGAGCTTTGACTAATTTATGCGTGACTTTGGCCTATGTGTGTGACCTTTGACATATGCATTTGTGACCTTTGCCCTATGCCATGTGACTTTGACCTCAGATTCTGTGCTCAGGTCAGTGGTCCTATGACCAAATTTGGTGGTCTAGGGAAGTCTTGAAAAATTGATCTCTAGATGACTTTTGACCTTTTGGGTCATTATGAACCCTGATAACAAACATCACGTAGACTGCCCTCCCCTACTTATTGCAAAATATCAACCCATATGTGAAAGCATATAAAAATGCATTAGCTGGACAGACGGTTCATTTTTAGTAGTATTAGATGCAGTGTCAGTAGTGATAAAAGAAACGCTCAACAAGGCGAACTCAAATTTACGTTGATGCATAAAATGTCGAACCCGCCGAAGATCAGATCACAAAAGACATGACTGAAACTACACAGACCACTTTAATTTTGGCCACAACCCCCGAACGGGATACTGACCACCCTCGTAAAACCTGGCGATGTCCTTTCATCACCAACAATAAATGAATCCTATAACTCACAGAAAAAACTATCATAGAAACATTAACTTGTATAATGCACTCCTTCCAAACTCACCAAAGAAATGCCCTCTAAAAAACATACCAATCACAATGAATCTCATCTCACTCACCAAAAACACTCCTAAAAACATAACCCGTCAACTTCATAACTCTAGGACAAAAAATCCTGCAAGATACTTGCCTTCATCCATGCTGGCAAGATGGCAGTCTGAACCCATGACTCAGAGGAACCTTTGACCCTTGGTCCATGACCTCTGACATAATCCAATATGAAGGAAACCCCATGGACCTAAAAATATGAATTCGAGACCGCATATTCTGCCAAAACGGCGTAACCAAAAAAAAAAAAAATTGGGAGCCACAAAAGTAAATATAATGAGCATACGAACTTAATTATCATAGGTTTTGGGCACCACCATATTGGCTGTATAGTCGTATTTTGAAAAGTCCTTATGCAAGTTGATGAGTATTTTAGTCCAAAACTGATGCACATGCTATATCCGGAACTCAAAATCTCTTTCCTAAGCAAAATTAGGTCATCGGGAGACGTTTTGTGCAATAGGGATGCAGGAATCTTTTTTTAGAGGCATGGTTGTCTTCGCATAATTATGCAGGAGAAAAATCGGCCGATCAGACAATTGAACATTGGGAAAGCCAACACCTGATAACATAAAGTGTGACGCACAGATTTTTATATGCAGTGCTTGCGACTCAACAGTGACGACCGCGAGTGCTACGCCATCAAACAAACAACGGCGAGCTGGTGTGAGAGAAATCGGTAACGGGCTTGGGCTATTCCACAATACATGCGATTCCCCTCGTGAGTTGTATAATTGTAGCTCTATGAGGAACCCCTTATGACTTACCCCAAGTATGGTTTAAATCTGACTTGAACTTTTCGAAGGAGACACACAAAAAATGAAAATAAACCTATCAAACCCAGGGGAGGACCCTGGCTCCTAGCCGCTTGTAAAAAGTTGTATCGGTGGTAAAGAAATAAAAGCGCGAAACAACCTGCTAGACATAGAAAGAGTTGTCACTGTGCTGCTATTATTGGCACTCTTGCGGCATATTTGGTGTCATAGTTTAAATGATGTGGTCGAGAGGGATCTGGCTGG
>JAMKCH010062466.1:0-14794 GCA_023653785.1 Ophioderma brevispina
GCTTTTATAAAGAAAATGCACAATTCTACAATATATGTCCTATCTGCTTAACTAGTTACATCGATCAATGTTGAATTGCCATGCTACCAGCATCAATATCGATCTTGTTTTGTATTGTTCCAATACATTAGTTTTACGACCTGTTTCACGAGGGAGGCGATGATCATCGGTCAAAGGGAGTTGGGAAGAGCTTTCTCCTTCTCTACTACCTCCAATGATCTGATAGACTACCCTAACAGTAAAATCGATATTTTATTGGAGGTATCTTCCCCCGTAGTGCTTACGTATAGTTGCGGTGTTGATCCCCAAGCACCTGTAAATCATAATCTTAAACACTTTTTTATAGAAAACAACAAAAGCATTATAGCGTAAGTAACGCCGTGTACTTTTCAAATCTGCCAGGAAAACATGTCAGGTGCCCGACTATGAATAGCGGCAGTAAGGTCACTGTCCCAGCCTCGAATCAAAATCAAATATTGCATTTCTCAATGAAGCTAAACATCCAAATTGTTTTAAAATAAGTCACACCATTGATTATTGGGGTTATTTATAATTTCAAAGTTGGAATACTTTTTTTCCATGTAGTCGGTCCACAGCCACGCGCAACAGGGAAATGGTGTTCACTTTCGGTTGGTAGTGTTTCTAGACTGATTTTTTCCCCTGATAACGATGGTACCGCAGATTTTTGAAAAATGGTGCGCCAAAGTGGTCCTGGGGGGGGACATCCGGGTGGGGTTGGGGGAAAACGTTAACTTTGGTATACATTGAACAATTTTGGTGTTTTGGTGTCCATCTGTAGGTGTCGAGCATGACAAATTGATTAAAATAGCTTTCAAAATCCAAAACGCTGCCTTATGCCTGGCAAAATTCAAAATGGCTGCCCAAAAAGTGAGTTTTTGGAGTATTTAGTGTATATTGACCCATTTGAGCATTTTTTGGCATCCCGAGCTACTTCCAAAAAATCCAAATTGGCTGCATATGTCAAAATATTCAAATTCCAAATAGCTGCTGTAATGGGTCAAATCAATACTTTCCCTAAAATTAATGTAATTTGGTATAATATTCACACTTTTTTTTTGCATTTCTGTGGTGAATATGTATAATGTTATTTGGCAATTTTTTAAGCTGATTTATAAAGTATGTTACATTCAAAATGGGCTGGCCATTTGTTTAAGTTTTGCCAAATTGCACTCTTTTTTTTTTCAAAATGGCTGCCCCCAACGTGCGTTTTTGGAGTATTAGGTGCATATATTGAACCGATGTGAGCATTTTTTGTTATCTTTTTATTAATGGTTTGGCATCATGTGGTGGTTAAGGCAACTTCCAATATTCCAAAACGGCTGCCATCTATCAAAATATTCAAATTCCCCAACTAGCTGATTGTATGTCCAAAAATTCAAACTTTCCCTATAAATGTAAATTTCTTGCTTCAACATTTGGTATAATATTAACATTTTGCATTTCTTGTGGTGAATATGTATTATGTATTTGGCAATTTTTAAGCTGATTTATAAAGTTTGCACATTCAAAAAAATGCTGCATTTGTTTAAATTTTCCAAATTGCGTCTGTTTTTTTTTCAATGGCTGCACCAAAAAAACTAAAGTGAGTTTTTGGAGTATTAGGTGCATTATATTGACCGATTTGACAATTTTTTGTTTCTTTTTATTAATTGTTTTTTTGCATCATGCGTGTTTAAGGCAACTTCCAAAATCCAAAATGGCTGCCATATATCAAAATATTCAAATTCCAAACTAGCTGCTGTATGTCACAAAATTCACAACTTTACTCAAAAATGTATTTTATTTCATATTTGGTATATATTGATACATTCTTTTGGTTTCTTGGGGTGAAGTATTTTGTATGTTATCGCAACGCAAGGTGGTTATAAAATTACACATTCAATTAATGGCTTGTAACGACTCAATCTCTTTGTTTTCGTCTCCACATGTAAACTCCTAATCAGTTGAGGGATATTGAAACAGATTAACATAGTAAAATCAGGCACCTTTAGTAAAAACAATTTTTGACAGACCGGTAACACGGTTTTAGATGGAAGCGTTCCTGCGAATCACACTCATTTTAACAACCGATGACCTTCAAATCCTTGGGATAAAAACGTTCCTGTTGGTATGATCAATCATGGAATTTTAGCAAGGTTTTCGATTGTGTTACTCATAACAGAAGATTGTACAGATGAAAATGCTTTGGTATCACAGACGGACCCTGTGATATCTATTTCTTACTAAACGGAACCAGAGAGTTTTTCGTGATGGAACATTCACATTGGGCGGAGGTTAGATCAGGCTTTCCGCAATGCACCGTACCGGCCCTTATTATTCTTGGCATACATAACGACCTCCCAACTAACAATCTCATCCAGAGGGTTCGTTTTATTCGCCCGATGATTGTGTTATTGTATCCCCCCATCCACGACAACTCTGATTTTCTTGTTTACATACAAGCCGATCTGATCAATTCTACACCTTGCAGGACATTTGGCAAATGAAGTTCAATGCCAATGCTATGTCCTCAAAAACTCACTCATGCCAGGTCCGCAAAACCACACACCATTTATAAAGTGGGGTAACACTGGTTTTACAAGAAACTGCATCACATTCATACTTAGGGTTTTCCCATTAACCTAGTCCCAATTGGGATGGGAGACCACATAACATCTCAAAAGAAATCTCAAAAGCAAAGAGTACGTATCTTTGTATGAGGAACCTACAACCATGTACAACTGAGCTTAAGGCAAAGGCTTATAAAACCTTGGTCCGGCCCCATTTAGAACACTCAAGTCAGTGTGGGATCCATATAACAAGGAACTCAACAGAATTGGAAATGGTTCAGCAATTCGGCGCCATGTTTGCTTGTAGAAACTACGAGAACCATGTTTGCCATTCCTTCGAGAAGTTTCTCACATCAGCCATCCGTCCTACTCGTCACACCAATAATAATTCAGACTTGAGACCAGTTCAAAAGGACTGTATCAAACCTCCTTTTTTAATCCAAAGACAATATATGAATGGAATAGACTACCAGACCTCGCTTATTAACATCCCTTTCCAAAAACCCAACGAACATTTTAGTTTAGTAACCAACACCTGAGAACACAATCGCCATCGAAGAAAGCTTTTCAGCGCATCCACCCCTCTGCGTTGGCTTCGAAGGAAGTGTTTGCGGAGTATAAGTCAAAAGTTCAAAGTCAAAGTAACCGCAAAACCACTGCTGCGCATCGGGGATATACCTTTCTTCGCACAGGTCACTGACGTTGTTCAGCTGAGCGTGCCCCGCGAAATCGACATAGGGCCGGTGTGGCAGGAAATTTAGTCCCTTCCGGCTCACAGTCCGGGAACAATGGTGGGAACAATAGGGCAAATCGGATTCATTTTGACTCCTTCCAATCACGCATAATGTGATTCCGATCTGGAAACACCCGCCAACATGGTTGGTAAATTTATCTTTTTGAAGTTTTTAACTATCACTGCAGAGTTTTGAAAATTAAAGTTTCCATAACTGTTTAACTTCTTCTTTCTCTTCTCTTCTCTTCTTCTTTGATACACACAATCAAAGTTTTAACGCCTTATACAATCTGACAAAAAATAAAGTACAATATAACAGATTTTAAGCTATGTCTTTTTTTTCAAAACTGTCCTGTGCGACATGTTGTGGGTTTTTCCCAGATCACATCACTTTAGTTTCACGCTTTATTTCCTGTTTGTCGTCCTATTGAGCCCGGACTATGATTACTTTCCACACCGGTTCTGTCGACGATGGATCCGTATGGATGAAATAGTACTCCCTGCCGAGAAGGTGGCCTTTGTTTGGTCAGGCCCTTTTACCATGGTTGCCAAGTGTGATATAATTGGGATAATCGGCGTGCGTAATGCAATTGGTAGAGCTTTCTCTCTCTTCTCCCTATCCTCATATGTGTCATACTTTATCCTAATTAAATTGTAAATTAATTACCTCGTCTTCCGAAGGAGGGAGTTGTTACCAACACGCTTCTCGATCCCTGCTCCTGCTCTATTTTTTTGCGTCCTATTCCAAGGGAAAAACCAACACGACTCAGTATGGCACAGAAATATGACACACTTGATTTTTTAAAAAAAAAACACCCAACGGGATATAGGAAAGGTAAAGGACTATCCCAAATTGAATGGATAGGGTGTGGCAATCATCCCCCTCCTTTCGGGAAGAAAATACCAACACGCCTTGTACAACAAAGGAATATCCAGACACTGATTTTGGTAGCAATAGAAAGCAGGTCCTCCTCTTTCCGTTTGAACGCAAATGAGTACCAACTAAATAACACTATAATACTAACACTAACCATTTTGGCATCCCACTTATATCACTTTGGGCACCTCATTGTAAAGCAATATACCACCAAGGCCCACTTCTCGGCGGGAGTACTTAACTCTTTCATCCCTACGATCATCGCGCAGAACCGGCCCTCTGTTGACGATTTCGCGACGCTCAGCTGAACAAGTCATGACCTGTGCGCAGAAAGGTAAATCCCCGATGCGCAGTGGTTTTTTTACACGTGGAGACGAAAACAAAGAGATTGATTCTATTACGCCCAGCCATATTGAATGTGTAATTTTCTACACTTGAGTTGCCAATACAATACAAATACTCACCCCCAAGAAATGTAAAAATTGTATCAATATACACCCAATGTTGGGAAAAAAATACATTTTTGGGTCAAGTTTGAATTTTTGGGGACATACAGCAGTTAGTTTTTTGGAATTTGAAATATTTTGATATATGCACCATTTGGGATTTTTGGTGGAAGTTTGCCTTAACCACCTCATGAATGCCAAACAACTAATAAAAGAAACCAAAATTGGCTCATCGGTCAATATGCACCTAAATTCAAACTCACTTTTTGGGCAGCCCATTTTTGAAAAAAATTGGAAAATTTAAACAACATGGTTAGCCCATTTTTTAATGTGCAAACTTTATAACCATCTTGAAGTTGCCAATACATAATCCATATTCAATCCAAGAAATGCAAAATGTGGGGGGTTAATATTTACCAAAGATGAAGAAATTACATTTTCGGGAAAGTTTGAATTTTTGAACACATACAGCGCTATTTTGGATTTTAATATTTTTCAAAAAACAAGTTTTTGATTTGTTGGATTTTTGGAAGTGGGCCTTAACCACCTCGGGATGCCAACAATGCTCAAATGGGTCAATAGGCACCTAATACTCCCAAACCTCACTAATTGGGCAGCCATTTGAATTTTGGGCATAAGGCAGATTATGTTGGGTTTTGACCAGCTATTTTAATCAATTTGTCATGCCCGAAAACATAGATTGGACACCAAAAACACCAAATTGGTCAATGTATACCAAGTTAACTTTTTCCCCTACCCAATCCCCGGGAGTCCCCCGGGGGGACCACTTTGGGGCACACTTTTTAAAAAATCTTGCCGGTACCACTCGTGTTCAGCGGAAAAAATCTGTCTAGAACAATGACTGCGGCATCAGGGGCAGGGGGGGTGTACAATAATTCAAAATCGACCCCTTCAAAATGTCAATTTATTTATGGTTCCAAACCCAGTGGTAAGTAAAACATCAGACATTAGTAACTCTGAAATTGTTTGACTCTATGGGATCCCGGGTACCCAACACATAACTGAAGTCGCAGAAGAAGAAGAAACACAAAGTAAAGTTTCAGGTACTTTTTCCAAAAATGTGTAAAAATTTGCAGATTTCAAGTTGTTGTTATTCCAATCACAGCATTAAGAGATGACTATGGAAAACTCTCTTGTCTTTTATATATTATAATGGACCTTTGATCCAATACAACATTCTCTGAAAATATTTTCAGTTATCTTTTTATGGAATTTGAAATGCATATATTGTCAAGAGTCGAATTTGATAACTTATTATTCGCACTTTGGTATCAAAATGACTAGATTTTTTGCTATATGATTGCCCACCTTCTAACCACTAAAGTTCAGCCCTATATGTAAGGTGGAATGATTACAAAAAAATTTGGCTTCCCCAGCCGCCTTCCCAGGGATCTACTGGGTCGTTTCTAACGCCCTCACATGTAAAGAAAAAATGCTTGTGGCGCGCAGTGGGCACAAGGGGCAAGGCAGTGCTGTCCATAAGGCTATACAAGACGCTTCTTATGATTGGTATTTATATATGCCACAAGGTGTTCACTAAGGTTCTGTGGCATGCGCATTAAGTCGTCAGGTCCAAGGAGCCGCCCATTGGCATGCTAAGTGAAGAGGGCATATATAGAGGCCCGGCTAACAAGAAGGTCAAGAACTTCCGAGAGTTTCACTTCACTAGGAAGAATTACTAGGAAGGTCTCCCGAATGAAGGGACTAATGAGGGATCTCATGCGGGAGGGCTAATGGCTAATTCTGATCCATACATTGCATCATTGAGAATGTTCATGTCAGGAAAAAACTAAGCTTCCTGCAGACAGCAAGGCCATATGCTCCTAGAAAGCTACTCTCATATTCTCATTAAATTATTGCAATGCGTATTTATTACTCGTATTGAATACTCCTATCGAATGGATTTATTATCTCACAATTTTCTACGTAATCATGTATTTATTTTATTAAGTAAGTATTTTTATCATATTTTCAAATACAGGGTGTGTCTAAATAAAAGTGCTACAAAAAAAGTGTATGTTTTGGGAATCATCATTTTTTTGTTTCATAACGAGCATTTGCCAATCCGGAAATTTTCCGCAAGATAGGAAAAAATCCAGTTTACAGGGTTCACTTTTTGCTACATGCTTTCAATTGGAGGGTGGTAATGTAGGAGGAAGAGATGAAAGAGGGAAGAGAATGGTGAAAAGTTTTGATAGAAATTAACAGTTATCATTCAATTCTTATATGGACTTTTTCAAGAGCAAGCAGCAAGAAAAACTTTTTAAACTTTCTCCAGTATCGAGGTCCGATTGGTTAAAATTACCCAATTTTATAGACGTTTACACATAATATGGAATTTTTGTTTTGCATTACATTCTGTTTAGGTGCAAGTGATGCCACACAGATATGTTCAAATTTATATCAAATCAAACTCTGGAAAGAGGTGTACTATTATTATTTAATAATTAATAGCCGATCTACGAGAATGATTTTGATATTTGATATTAAAGCACACCACTGTATCAAACATTTTATCAAAGAGAATGTTGTTTTATAAACTCGTAATGATTTTGTTTGGAGTCTGTGGTCCTTTACCATCTGCAAGTATTGACCGATAGAATATCATTTCGTTTATTGTCTTTAAAAAACGGCTTCAGTTCAACGCATTTTAACCTGTTTCTGAAGCTGTTTTCGGTTTAAAAAGCTACGCACTGTCAGTTTAATAAATGCTTTTAAAATATTTTACACTATGTGAATTAAGGTCTCAAAATGAGGGGCACTTTGGTGGTTTGGTGTGATTTTTTGGGAACAAACCCTTTATAGATAAAACGGTTAATCTGACAGCATAATAACGAGTCGATTCAGATTCCGCATCATCACAAAAAAAAACATATTACCAATTTTTATGGCAAAACTCTCAACGTAAAGCTGTTATTAATTTTGACCGATAGTCGAGAGTTGTTTTTTTTTGGGACAGGACACCCCTGTATGTGATAAAACGGTTTAACTTACCGCAATAAAACAGTCAGAGTTGGATTCATCAATCACAAAAAACCCCATAGTACCAAATTTTATTTTTGGCCAAAACCAAACGTTCACGATGTTATTAATTATTGACCACAATTGAGAATCGGGCCCACTGGGTGTGCTGGCAAGATTATTCTTGGACTCCCCCCAGGTATCCCACTGAAATCCTACTTAACACATTGAGGTGGATAAACCTCGAAATTCGTCAAAAACCTCTTCATTTTAAACAAACGTTGGTTTTGTAAGAGCCTCAACAGCACCTACCATCTCCTCTTTCAATATTTTTCTCTTAGTTAGTAAACCCTGGCCACAAAACTCGTTCTGCCACCAATGGTAACATTGTCCCTCCTACAAACCGTAGTCTTTCTGCAAAAAGAAAGTTCTCATCTAGGGGTGCTATCCATCTCTTTTATATTCTCATTCCTCTTATCCCCACCGTGCAAAAAAAAACCCTTGCCCTCCACTGTGGGTTATTTTAATAAATAATGCGTGTATAGGTAAATTACGTACGCCATTTATTGACTGAGGGCACGTGGTCCAGTGGATCAAGCGTTTCGCCCGCGCCCCGCACTCCACCGTTTTGTGGGTTCGATCCCCGTGTGGTCAATGAGTTTCGTCCTTGAGTAAGGCGCTTTACCTCAATTACCTACGCACTCCTCTCTACTCTCCCAGGTGTATAGATGGGTACCGCGGCATTATTCAATGCTGGAAGCGCTGCTGATAGGCCAATTGAAGGTTGGTCGGATATTTTTATCCTACCAAAAATGACCGACCCACTGAGAGTATCTCTGGCAGTACATATGTACTGGTGTATCATGGCTTATCTATCGAAGAAGCCGCTTGCAAGTTAATGTCCCCAAGGTTGGACTCCGAGGTGGTGGCGAGCAACGGAAGTGAATCGGCTATTACATTATTATGGAAAATAAAACTAAAACTAAAACAACCAAAGCGACAAAACGAAACTACGAACAAGGAATGACTCCGACTCGGAGCCAGAATTTGTACCAAAATGGTCTAGACATCTAGTCATCGAGGTCAGCTGACTCCAGCTGGCCGATGACAAAGTTGTCTCCATTTGCTGCCAACAAGGCCATTGAAGCAATCGCCGGAACAGTGAAAAATGTACGACGTTTACGATCGGGAGACCTTGTTGTTGAAGTAGACAGGAAAACCCATTCGGACAATCTGTTGAAGACGACCAAGCTTGCGAATATCCCAGTGAAAGGAAGCCTCATCGGGTCTCTGAATTCTAAAAAAAAGGTGTCATTCGATGTCACAGACAAAAAGATTGCTCGGATATTCAGATATCCTTGAGGGTCTGTGAAAGCCAAATGTTACCATAATCCACCGGGATCATGGTTTACCAACCCGAGATGGAGTAAAGAAGGCCAATCTGGAACCTTCAAAATCGTCACCTTCAACAGTCCGAGCCTTCCATCCTCTTTGAAGGTTTGATATTTGCAGGTGAAGGTGATGTATACACTCCCCACTCAAACCGATCAGGTGCTTTAAGTGCCAACGCTACGGACACTTCAAAACACACTGTAAAAGATCCGATGCGTGCGAGAAACTGCGGTAATGAGGAATCATAATGCCAACTGATTTGCAAGGAGGTTGCCCGATGTGTCAACTGCAATGGCAACCACCAGCCAACCAAAAATTTGCTCAAATGGATCGAAGAAAAGAATTCAAAAAATAAAAGCAAATGGCAGTATGCCATACAACAAAGCTAAAGTCTTCTAAACAATCCACCGCATGCCAGACTCCAATGTTATGCCACCGTTGTTAAATCGGCAACCAAAAACTATACAAACACAAACCGCATCAACACAGACTGACTTGGTTTGGCCAGATGGCAAACCCCAGCCGGAATCCAGATTGCTTCTTCAACAAAACAGAATGTAAAGAATACCAGCAACAAGAGTGTTGCAACAAAAAGCAACACAAACCAACCTTCATCACAACTTCCAAAACAACTAGAATCCACAGAAGCCGTATTTTTGTCTAAAGAAAGACGCATAGACTGTCCAAAACCAGCAAATCGTCAAAGTAGATCCACTGAAAGAAGGATAAATATGCCAAAAGCACCCAACATACCAAACTGTTACACCAAAACAATCAAAAACACACAACCAAAAAAAGGGATCCAAGATCGATATTCCAACCTTTTTAATAGTATGTGCACTCGCCAGTGAGGATATTGGAGATTGGAACTCCATCATCCCCACAATTTACCCCAAGAAGTAAAGATGACAACGGTGATAGGTCTACTGTTAAATCACAGCAAAAAATAAAATGGCTACCATGACAATCAATTTACAGTGTACTGTATAGGTATTAAACCAAATTTAGAAGAATTAAAAAATGTCTAATATCTGAGCACAATCCTACAGTCTATGTTTACAAGAAACAGAAGCGGCTTGACCAAGTACTTTCCATAAAAATTATGATGCTTACAATAAAACCTAAACCTCCAGGTCGGCCACCAATGGAGACCTGTAGGAGGTTCGTCCATCCTCGTTAAAAAGGAGCTCCTCATGAACATTTACAACTGAATACTAACCTCCAATCAGTAGCCCGTGAAAGTTAACACTCTCATCACATCGAAATTTTGACTGTTTTTGTTTCTGTCTATATCCCCCAAGTCCTAAATTAAACCAAGATTGAGTTGACCATCGTGGTTGGACAACCCTTCTCCATATCCTTCTTGCTTCTTTTGGGTATTTTAATGGTCATAGTGTCTATGATAATGATGATCTTTGTATTGGTAATTGTGAATGTCAAAGGGGTAGGATTAGGAAACTGTTCCGGAAATTTTGATCTTTGTCTTTTGAATGCTGGTTCGGCCTCATATCTTCATCCTGCTACTGGTTCACTTACAGCAATTGATTTGTCAGTTGTACTCCTTTATTTTTTTATGGATTTTTATTTGGAGTGTTCATGAGAACCTCTGGGGAAGTGACAACTTCCCAATTTTTATTGATTACTTTTGCAGCCCTTGCCCGATGATCAAACTCCCAATGCTAGGATCCATAAAGCTGATTGGGTCGGAATGTCGCCGACTTTGTTGTAAAGCTATCAATCGCAAGGAATTTTTGAAAATAAAATGACCCTCTGCATCTTTCATGCAACATTGGCGAAAGTAGCTACGAAAACCGTTTCCAAATCATCTGGAAACCCACATAAAAAAACCTAATCCGTGGTCAAATGAGGAATGCAAAAAGCAACTAAGGCATCGAAACAAAATGCACTAAAACATTTAAAAAAAACCGCAACACCACAAACCTCAACAAATACGACAGCCGAGCCCGAGCCCGCAAATTATCAAAAAGATTAAACGCGAAGCCTGGAAACAATATGTGTCCAAACTAAACACAAGAACAACGTAAAAAACTTGGGAAATGGTGCGCAAAACAAGTGGTCAGTCTATTGGCACCACAGTTCCGCACTTAACCAACCAGATGGAGCAATTACAGAAAGGAAATGATATTCCAACCTGTTAGCCTGATGAATTTCAAAAGAATTCATCAGTACGCACTATCCTCCTAAATTTCAGCAATATGCAAAGATAAAGCAGAAAAACAAGAACTAAATTTTGGATCAAACAACCACCGGGACTACAATAGTCCCTTTACAATCACAGCGGTTAAAGAATCGCTTGAAAAATGTCACGATACTGCCAACAGACGCAGATGATATCCCTACCATTCCTAAAAATCTCCAAATGAATCCTTGCTTGTTTTGTTAGACATTTCACTAAATCTGGGAACTGGTTGTTTCCCTGAATCGAGGCGAGAAGCCACGATTATTCCTATTCCTAACCAGGAAGATGCTACATCCCACCATTATCGTCCCATATTCCTTGACAAGTTGTGTATTAAAACTATGAGAGTGGTAAATGCCTCGGACTGGTCTGTTCTTGGAGAAAAATTGGGTTGATATCAAATATCATAGTGGATTTCGTCATGGCGTAGTAACAGTAGATCAGCTTGTTCGTTTGGACTCTGGCTATTATTCGTGATGGGTTTTGTTAAAGGAAATCATGTGTGTCTCGGTCTTCTTGCGACCTTGAAAAGGCGCTATGACACCACTTGGAAATATGGTATCATGAAGGTCTTCATAATGCAGGTCTAAGGGGCACATGCCTATCTTCGTTTCAAAACTTCCTTGCTCATCGCGAATTCCGTGTTTCGTCTTTGGCCTGAAACTAGTGAGCTTCATGATCAAGGAATGGGTGTCTGTCCCCAGGGCAGTACATTGTCCTGACTTTGTTCACAATGAAAATTAACAAGCATCACTAAAGCGTTAAACCGGGGATCGAGCAATCGTTATTTGTCGACGACTTCTCTATTACTTGCTCATCTGACGTACTGGAGTAATCGACATCGTTTTTGATTCAGATTGTTTATAAATACAGCAATTGGCTGATAAGAATGGCTTCCGGTTTTCGTAGAAATCAAACAGTTTGCATGCCACTTTTGTAACAACGATCTTTACATCCTGATCCTGAATTAAAATTGAATGGTATACCCATTCCCTAGTGCAACAAACCAAATTCTTAAGTGTAATCTTTGACGCCAAAGTTAAATTTTTAAAGCTCCACATCGACTATCTCTATCTTCGTAAATGTCAAGCTCTCTGAACCTCCTTAAAGTTGTCTCAAAAATGGATTGGGGTGCAGACCGCGGCATGCTTCGCCTATATAGGGCCCTGTCCGATCCAAACGGACTATGGGTTGCATGATTTAAATTTACGTTTCTGCACGCCCGGTCATAACGCTGTAAGAACTAATTCCAATACAGAACCAAGCATTAGACTTTGTCCGGGTGCTTTCCGTACATCCCCTATGCAAAGTAATGTATGTTGAAGCTCATGAACCCCACTCCAGCTCAGATGGGAAAATTATCCCTATCAATATCACTGAAACTGAAAAAGCATCCTGATATCCAGCTTATGACAAAGCATTTAGATCTCGATTCCAAACATTTCTATACTAGTAAACCTATGCCAATAAAATCATTTCTTTTCGAATCAAGACGATTTCAACCAAGTATGTGATAACCCAAGTGAAGTATGCATTACAAAATACCTCGAACACCACCTTGGAAATTAAAGAAACCAGAAATAAATTGTCCCTGAGATCCTTGAAGACGGGCTCTACAGACCCCTCATCTTCCAAGACAGATTCTGGGAGCTCATAGATAAATACGCGACAACCACATCCCCACTCACAGATGCTCAAGGATCAAAACAAAGTTGGGCATCTGCTATATACTTTTTGTGGTAGAAACAGACAAATTAGGCTACCAAACCAAATAATGCATCAATATATACTGACTTGGCGATTACATGCCCTAAAAATTCCCTTTTGAAATTGGTCTTGCAAAACCCCTCATTAGACTTCATCATCTTTCACAGATTCGTTGTCTAGTCTAACTGCGTTAAATAGCAACAAATTAGACATCCTTGTATTGTAGACTTGCTGAAATGTCCTCTGGAATAGTTCAGCAGCAAGGAAACTCAATTGTCCTGGCCTGGATACCAGGCCATGTAGGTATCAAAGGCAACGAAAAGCGGAATGCACTTGCAAAAGTGCTTTGAACATGAATGTAACAAATGTTAAAATTTCCAATACAACAGATCAAAACCATGTCAACAAGGTACATGCAAACAAATGACAGAAGACATTGCGGGATACATTTCCCGACAACAAGCTACACTTTATTCAACCAAATGTTGTTGCACAATCCACTACAATTCTTGAGAAACGGAGGGATGACATTGTCATAACCCGTGCTCGCATTGGTCATACCTACATGAACGCCCAGTCCTACCTCCTTGAGGGGCGAACAATGCCCCGAATGTATTCCTGTAACAACATTGTCCAGTCACTGTGAAGCACATCCTAATTGAGTGCGCTGATTATGCGCATGTCTACAAAGATAATGATAACTAGCGGCAAACATGATGCTCTTTTTGCAAATGTGCAACCAGCAAGGTTTGTTGTTTTCCTAAAGGAAGTCGATCTTTACAAACATTTGAATGTAAATATAACAATTTAGATGTAATATGTAAGTCAATTAATTGTACAAATGGTGTCTGTGAAAGATTTTTTTTTTAATCTTCGTATGTATAATCATTGTGTAGACACTACATGACACTATTTACGTGTGATGTTTCGTTAAACGTTAATACCTCCTTCCTCAATGCTGGGAAGGTAACATACTCGCTGAAGATGAGGTGTGGCGATCTCACTACAACCAGCAACCTTGGTATGGAGGAGTTCTGGCCCAATCGCTTCGGAAGAACGAGAGATGGTCAACTTCCGTTCCGTGACACAGGTCGTCCCCTTTACCCTTTACCTACCTTTACCTTGTCCTGTATTGCAATATAATATTTTTTGAGATGTTGGGGATTATATTTTTTTATATTTTCTACCTAGCCGGTCTAGTAAGTTTTTTTTATATTTATGTATTTTTAAACTATGTATAAATTTAGTCATGATTTTTTGGTTCAGTTCTGTGTTTACTCTTTTTGATGTATTAGGTTTTTGATCCCTGGGCCAAACTGGAAACAAGTGTTACAACCGAGTTTTGTTACCATGCAGAAGAAGTTTAATAATAAATAAATATATTTTTTTTTTTTAATGGTGCTTGTTCTGTTTTTTATCTTAATTTGCCTTGCTCGTCACAATAAAAAACGTATGCTTTGCTTCATTAACGTCACAGCTGTTTGACTGCAATCAAAATGCCATTATTTTCATTTGTATTGTAGAACACTTAAAGGTGCATTTTGAATCCTAGGCGCTTTGTTGCTCGTCTTCATCAAAGATATCCTCTTTGTTGCGGTGCCTAAAGGTACAGAGGGAGTTTTAAACACTGAAAAGAGGCGGAATCACTCTTTTAGATATACTTCATGACATTAATGAAGTACAAATGGTGGACTCTCTGAAGAGTGAAATTTTCCCCGCAGTGGATGACAGTTCAACTCTTATTTCGTAATTCCCACTTGTCGTAGATTGAAATTCACTTCTGTAAAATGACATCTTCCTCCGTGGGATGATCACTGAAGGCAATCCACGAAGAGTGAATTTCACTCTCAGTGAGTGTAATGCCGAATTGCTGAGGCTTAGCAATTC
>JAMKCH010062468.1:0-15357 GCA_023653785.1 Ophioderma brevispina
TTTAGTTTTACGACATGCAGGGGACCACATCGGGCCATTCTAAACCCCGAACGCAGGGGGGGGCCGAAACAGTTAAAGTAAAAATCTCAGCTTTACTGCTTAATAGAAATCTCTTGCTCCTGATATCTCTGTTGTAGTGATTAGTAGTGATGCTCTTCATGATAGGATGACACTCAACAAGGGCTGCACAAGTCAACTTTAAGATTCCCTGAGATTGAAAAGTTTTGTCTCGGAGATGACATATTTTGAACAATGTCAATGACTTAATTTTTGGAGCTTGGAGGCCTTATGTGTTTGACTGGATGATTGTGGTACCTTGGAAAGAAACATATTCAAAATGATAAACATGATTCAAAATACAGTTTGGATAAATTTGACTAATTACAGTGGTATTTGTGTGTTTCTTTTTGTGCATTTGAATAGACATGCAGACACATAACATGTCTTTGTGACAGGAATGTGCCTGGAATTAGTGTTGTTAAAATAAATTATGATTTCCTTAAATCTCTTAAGATAATAAATACCAGTAGGTTATAAGCTTTGACCCAAACAAACATGTTGTGCATGTTTTAGAGAAATAACCAAATTTAACCCATTGTTTCGTAGGTGACCCATTTTTTTTTAACATGGCGTATATACCACATTATTGCAAGGCCTTGGCTTGTGTGTCATAATTATTCAAAGTAACAAGATTAAACCAAACAGATAATTTAGTTTTACACTAATTTAGCACTACTCTGCAGGGTCATTCCCGCCAAAAAAAAAGAGTTCACCATACATCTTCTTGAGTTTTGCCATGACGTGCTTGGGGATTAATTCTAAGCTGAGATCACCAACAGAAATCCATATATTCCCATTCGTTCTCATAGAATGATTCATCAAAGTTTCACAAATCTGGACAATAATTCAGTCATATGTATTGCCCAATAAAACAAGTATCATTAACAAAATTTAAATCTTAAGCAACTAAATCAACACAGGGCTATTTATCCATGGTGTAAACTGATAAACAGGAATAACTTTAACATTGTTCCCTTAAAAATTCTCCTGGTAACTATGAAATTTTCAATTGTCCCATTTTCCGGGGCACACTGGCAGGAACCACTGCTGCCTTTATCTCAATTTTCCTGCTACCTGTGCAGTAATTTTCACTGACTCCATTTAGAAAGGGTAAGCCCCTAACCTTAAATTTTTTGATCTATAATGTTTGCTTTTAATTAAAATGTTTTTGACCCTTACTTTTGAGATTTACTTTCCTCCAAGTTGACTCTTTGAGAATTCTAACCTTTTATGAATTACGGCTGTGCCTACATGTATTATACAGGCCAAAAAAAAGTAATGGTGACCCATGTTAAAAAAATCACTAATTACCAAAACTTGACCGGACAGCTGCTAGCATGTAACCAGAAGACTTCTAGTTTTCTTTCTTGCAAGGAGTTTAATTTACCCTCGTAAGTATTTAATTGGATTATCTTAAAGTATGTCAGTATTTTGTTTTGTTGCTTGCTTCATTTTTAAATGTGTTAGATTGTTACAATTTCAGTTGACCACAAAATGAAATACTTTACTATTTTAAGCGCATTGTCTCTGCAAGTAATCAGAAATGACTTTGGACGGCACAGGTCTCTTGACCAGCTAGGTGCAAATTGAGCAACATTTGATTTGTAAGAAATGCCCCTCATCGTGAAATACTAAGTATTTCCATTTTTGGGGACACCCCAAAGCTATTGTCCATGCTCTGAGGGTTTCCTAAATGCTCTAAATCCATTACGGGCTTGTTTGTGCTCATCATACAGGCAGACTCTACTTTTTTTATGCCCTCCGTATTTAGTTTCCCTATTTAAGGTGGCCTGAAAAAAAAAAGCAAGTCACTATAAAATGACCTGAACTAGTCAGGTCACACCCCATGCAGCTCAAGAGACTTGATTTTTTGCATCAGATGAAGTATACTTTACAATAAATGTAATAGACTTACATGTATTATAACTGCACTTATTTTATTTGTGCTCACCAAATGATTTGCCACTATTTTATTACAACATTACCATGTTTAGGCCTAACATATCCTATATCATATAATATGTTCTTAGGACTAAAATAGTCAAAACGCCTTTTTTCAACATTGCATGATGATGGTCTTGTTCGTATCACTATGCAATATATTAAGTTCAAGATTATATGCCTTATATTATGCTGAGGCATTATCCTTTTTTATACTGTACATGTAGTACTTCACTGACCCGTTTATATGATGGCGGACAAATGCATTTGAAACAATGCACACACTATGTACAAGGTTAACTTGTAAAGTACTTTATCAGTGCAAAAGAAGTAAGAAAAGTCTACGTTTCCAAGTATGATCACACAATAAAAAGTTGGGAGGGGTAATTTTACTGATACACACTTTAATAGTTAAGCAGATAGTGGCAACATTGTGCATGTGGTTATAAGAGCAACAAATTGGCATAGAGGTAGATAATTCCATTCTGAAAAAAATTAGATAGGGAACCACCTGCACAGGTCAAGCTCAAGGTCGCCTAGAGGTCACGAAAGGTCAATGAGGTCAAACACTTAAATATTTAAAAAAATTAAGTCTTGATTGATAGAAGATTACCAAATTGTGGCAAAAACCTGTGTAAATATACATATTTAAAACTGTAAAGGATTTCTTAAGAATAAAAAGGGGTGTTTTGTTGATTTAGAAACCCAAATCATGTACTTTTCGGTATGCTACTTAAGATCTTTAACTTTGGTACATAATGTGATACTTTCTAAATTTCCAAGATAATGCTTTGATTATCATAAAAATAACTCATGTCCCTCGGACCGCTTGTGTGTCGCCTGCTGTCACGGTTTGTGGATGATAGCAACTATACCTTTGAACCTTGATATGTGACCTTTGACAAAGAAAAAAACAATGAGGTTTTGCATGTAATCTCCGTAAACCAAGTTTGGTTTCCAATTGGGACTTCGACTTTTTCAATTGAGGTTAATTTGACAACTTTTCCAGCAGCCACGGTTGACCCATCACACATGTAGGCCTATACTGCAATTTGGTTTTAAATCATCAAGTATGGGCGAAATTCATGCAATGTTAACCTTTTTCAACAACAACATCAACAGAGACACAGACATCAAAAAAGTGATCCCTATGCGTCTTTCCTGCTAAATGCCAGGCGACACAAAAATGGATCTTGGTAGATACGCAATCACCTGATTCACCCCTCTAAAATCCTCTTCTGTGCTATGCAATTCTCTTAAGCACCTGCAGTATCAACCTTAATAACCCACTCTAAAGAGAGCACCATTAATCTCAATTTTAAAGCTTCAACCAGTATACATACAGTCCCTCATTATTGGGTCACTCTTGTGCATATCAACCACGCACAAAGGCAGACAGCTGTGCCACTTCAAGTGAATGCCCAGTACACATTTACCTCGGTGGTACAATCCATTTTTTTGCACTGACAAAAAACAATCGTAGCACTGTTTTCGGCATTGCTTCAAAATAAACTCCGGGAGTGGTGTGCCAGAATGGGCTCCCAACCATGCCTCTCCTTGACCAACAATGGCGGCTCCAAATTTGAAAAATGTCAAAATTAACCGGGGGCTTGACAGGCTGTAACTGGTCCAAAAGACCTAAAAAAATGGGCTGATGGTTTGCAAGAATTTTTGCAGAATTAACGGGAGGCGCGGGGCCCCTCCGCCCCCTCCTTGGATCCGCGCCTGGCCAACCCCATTCACTTTGTGAAGGCACTCAGGTAATGGGATCAATGCTTGAACTTTAAACATATCCTGCGGGTATGTGCTCGGTTAATGGTTTTTAATGAGAGCTGCCGGTGTAGGTGGTATTCCTTCCATTCCAGACCTCGGTTTTTGAGTGACCGGTATTTGCGAGCATTGTTGACCAACTTCCATGCTACGTGTTCTGTCCAAACGAGAATGCGAACCTCATAGGTAGCCAGAGTGTTGGCCATAATTGATGAAAGGGGAATTGGAAAGAGATTCACAAGTCAGCAGTGGCTTTCATTCATGAGCTTTTCCATATGCCCTGTTTTCTTCCCCCTTACTGCAAAATGAACGTTGTAACATCCTGTAAAAGCATGAAGAATGCCAAAGCTAATGCTTTTTCTGGACCCAAAAAGATGTGCAATATTGTGTGCTGCAATGTATCCCATTATATTTCGACCATTTCCGGCGAATATGCCACCACATCTCATCTATTTTGCGTTGAATTGAAGAGGTAGGTCACAGCCAGTACAACCACATCTGTATCAAAAGTTCTCAACAGTAGTTTCTTGACCCTTGCCTTGCTGCATCAAGGGCATGTAAAGCATTACCAACATCAAGACGTGGGCAGAGAACAAGACGTTTTGTTTTCAGTTTTGGTCAGTTGCAAACACTACTAATGGTGATTTTTGACAAAACCTTGAGTAGCCCAGTTTTGTTCTCATCACACCCTTAAGAAAGGACTGCCAATTTCTAAATATAGGCCGATGTTGGAATCCACTCACTCGTCTCTTTCCTCACACCCTCTCTTTGAATCTAGCTGTTGATTCAGACTGTTTCAAAATGGTATTCATCCCATACCGACTTCACAGTTGTGAAGATAGACTCTTCCAAAGCTTTGGCTGCACTGACTCCTTATTATGAGGAAACCACCTACGTGCAAATCCATCTACGACAAACAGTTGTGGTCTTTTTTCCATCTACGAACCGTGGAAGCCAAAAAAAAAGTCAGCCTTAAGTTACCTGGTCTGGAACACCCCATGGAGCACTGTGATAACCCTGTCTACCTAGGAGTTACCTTGGACCGCGCACTCTCTTATAAGACCTACAATGAAGACGAAGAGTAAAGTTTTATGTTCACGCAATACATCTTAAACTCACACTGGCAACAAGATGGGGTGCTCGCCCCCATACCCTAAGTCGCGGCACTTGCCCTTGCTACTCATTGCCAGGGTATGCCTGCCCCCTTGCAATGGGAAAGACCAACTCCATGCCAGAAGCTTGATTCAGCATTAACTGCCCTCCTGCCGGCCTTATTAACAGGATGCCTCCCGTCCAACACCAACGGAAAACTTACATTCCCTGGCATAGCGTAGCGAGCATGAAGCCGTAGCTGCCAAGTACTAATGTGAAGCACCCTACGTCTGGACAGATACCTGCTGCCAAACCGCCTTAAATCCAGAGAGAGTTTCTAAGCAAAGTCAACGTCGTGAAACAGTCTCTCGGAGGTTCAAAGAGTCGCCTTGTGGAAAGAAAGACTTGCTAACTAAGTAACATCTATCGGTATTGAACCTGGGTGAGCATCTCCCACCTGGAGCTGACTCCTCAGGGGGCTGAATGGCGATGCCTCAAACATATTGAGAACCAGACTTGGGCCGTATCTAAGGTTTCCTGCAGAAGTTGGGCTATCTGGAAGCATATCAGGATACTACTGTGTTGATGGAACAGCACCACCGACAATGGAACATCTCCTGGTCTCCCCGCCCCACTGCTGGAGCAACAATGCACAAACAAGGACCGTTGGCGATTCAGTGAAGCAGCCAGACCCTTTAACCATCTCTGGCTGGATCATATTTGAGTACCAACAGTGTTTGGACACGATAAGAAGAGATCTCCATACCAAATCAAATACGGCTCACATGTTGCAAATATGACATGACGTATGGTCAATACATCAGTTGCAAAAAATCCTTGCCTGGTTGAGCCTGTTTACAATGCTGCGCCATCTAAGATAACAAAACAACCTACATTAGGTGTGTGTTTCTGTGGCTGGCAAAGTGGACTTGACTTCAAGCAACTTGTATTAGATCTGCTTTGGATCCACTTCGTAGACTACACATGCCCTTGAAAGAGATGGGGGCCAGCCTTAGTTCTCATGTTTGAAGAACTCTTTAGGGAGGAGATCTGAGCTTTGTATTAGATTTGGTTCTATTTTTTTTTAGATCGAAACAACAGCATGTTGTTCTTCCTGATGACATCCACTTCTGGAGTATACTTCTCTTGCCTACCAACCAATCTCTACAAATTCATCATATGCTTGTGTCAAGCTCTCAGCTCTCTAACCCGTACGTCACTTCACTGCTTACAATTATTTTTGTGTCCAGCACAAGCATATCATTGCTGTCTTCTAAAAACGGATTGCCCATTTCCTTAATTGTTTGATGTAAGTGACTACTATACATGTCATTTAATAAAAGTGTTCAACTTCTCACAGATTGTATAAGTTATCTCATCATAGGATTGGTGTACATAGTGGTATAGTCCGGGACTGAGACCCCTGATATCTGGGGTCTTGCTGCCCTCACCTACTAGAAAGTTGAATAAGTGATTTCTTGAATAGACCCTGTCTAATACATTGAAAACTTCATGAAATCAGGCAAAGATTTGATATAAACTGCTTTTTATTATTATTTCAACTGTATGCCACTTAGGTCAAATTTTGAGCAATTTTTAGGGGTAAGGGGTAACACTTTCGAGCACACTTTATTTCAAAATCTGAACATAAAATGATCCCTAAATGCTTTATCCTGGTAAATTAAAAAACAGTTTTATAAGGTTTGTGGTGATTTTAAAATCTCGAGGTTGTCTAATTGGGTAGTTATAAGTCCATTTTAAAGTAATAATACAAAATTAATTTTTGGGGGCAAAATTTAGCAAATTCTTGGTATGTTTCCCTTTCTAGAAATAGGTTATCCACACATATCAATGTGAATTGTGCCAATTTTGTTTCTTTCGAAGATAACAATGCCTGGTCCAATTTTGGGAAAGTTTGAAACCCCATATTGTTACGTTCTTAGTAAATCGTGTTTACCACTAACCCCTAAACATTGGCCGCCCAAATCGCCCAAGTGGAGCATACAGTGAACTATAAACATTGACTCTGTAGCAAAACTTTTGCCCTCATTGCAGATTTTTTTATTATTTGCAAACTAAATGATCATTGACCAACCTAATTAAAAAACAGTGCTTCAAACTTTCTAGTAGGGTGGGTACAGGTAACTAAAAACTAGAGTACTTCCAGAGATTTTAGTCCCGTACTAATATACTTAAATTTCATAACCAGCTAGTGTTCATTTAAACACTGATAAATTCATCACTATGTCCATAAAAATTAATTAAAACTATAAACTAGGAATGCATGACTAAACTTTTAAAATGTTAAAACTCACTAATGGGTGGTCAGGATAGCAAAATGAACCTTTTGGGTTATAGAACTTGTTAACCCTCGCCCGACCAAAGGGTAAATTCTACTACAATTCCCGAGGGGGGGGGGGGGGGGGGGGGGTACACCACCGATTTTTTCGTAATTAAGGGGCCAGGGGCCCACATCTTGTTTGATATCAGTGTGGTAGCTACAATCCTTTCTTTTTTCAAAGGAAGTCTCAAACTAAAGTTTTTAACCAATATGACGTCAATAAGTGACTTCAATAACTAGAGTTATATAATAGATGCCGTATCTAAAATCTCCAAAATCGAGGTTTTCAACATTTACGCAAGCAAAATTGGTATTTATTTGGCAATGCATGGGTGCACCCCGTTACATATATATATATAGGTTATTACTCTAAACAATAAGAACATATACAAATATTGTCAGTATTTGCTTGAGTAGCCCATCCATACTTAACATAAGTACCATTTTTGACATTTTTACACAACACACAGGAAAGTATAAGCCGTGGGACCCCCCCACCTTCCAACATTGACGGACCCCGGTACCCTGACCACCCCCAGGTATTCCCTCCATTTCCCCCCGAGTTTCGCTAAATTGACCACAAAGGATGAACTTTACAATTACTTAAAAACCTTAATTCATATATTTCGTTATTGCGTTTTTGTGCTACAGGGAATCATTTTCGTTGGGGTGGGTTACCTCCCCCCCCTTTGTGGAATGGTTTAATTTAGTAACTTAATTTCCATTTTCATAACCAGGTTTAATTAATATACAGAGCTACATTTAACTCAACTAAATAATTTAGGCTATTAAACGCATGAAAATGATGCTTTACCCCCGTAAAAGTAAATGACCTCATATGAACCCCAATGACCTCAGTTGACCTTGAAGATAATTGACGGTGACGTGGTTCCCTATCTTAAAATGATCGTACTTGATTGTGAATCATTGTGCCAAGTTTCATTCATACTTTTATAAAGAAAGCACAATCTTACCATATATGTCCATCTATCTGCTTAACTATAAGGGTTCCCAACCTTTAAGAGGGCATCATTTTTTCTCCTGTCATTACAATCCATGCACCTTGGCGTAAGCCAGCTTTTTTTTTTTTTTCAGGGGGGGCACACATATTTTCAGGGGGGGGCAAGCAGATAGTAAAATTTGTTAGTATAGTATATGGCCTATGTCAATCACTAATTTTTTTCAGCAGGGGGGGCAAGAGGGGGGGGCAAGATTCCCCACAGGGGGGAACTGCCCCCCTGCCCCCTCTGGCTACGCCTGATCATAGCCGAGCCTTTAAAAGCTCTAACTCTTCCGCAGAAATAAACTCATGCCAGTGACCCTAGAATTAGCCATGATTACATTTCTAGCAAGTTTTTTGTTTCTTAAAAAGATGTGATGTGTTGCTACAACATTGTTACCAAAATAAGAATAAAAATGCTGCATTGGAAGCTTTAGTGTACCGGTACATATCACTTGATCAATGGGAGGGGCCACGTATCAACAAATGAGCAGGTAATGCTTCTGGAATGTTTTGATTTTCAGCAGATGTCTCATAGAATGGGCAATTATTGTTTTGTTGTTCAACCCCAATGACTGAATTTTGCTCAGTTTATAACTTTCGACAGGGTGCTATAATAGAATAGACATGATTTTTTTGGTGATCTTGTGACCTTGAATCAGAAAGCTAGATGCATGGGCAAAATGAAAAAGCAAATCAAAGATGGTTCCCTCCCCTGTTTTTAGCATGGGATGGACCCTGGCAGCATCTTTTTCTTTATTTTGTTAACACTGTAGCCACCTCACATCTTTTAGAAACAAAACTTGCTATGAATGGTAATCATGGCTGATTTTAAAAATAAAGACTCCAACAAACTGGAATCAAAAAATTGAAAAAATGCAAATGAGCTTGCAATTGAAAACAACACTGTAAATAGGACAAATTCTAAATTTCTATAATGGTTCTTGCGGATGGAGACTAAACCTTTCTCTCATTTTTGTTAACACAATGTTGCCCTGCCTCCAAAATGATATTTTTTTCTTCATCACAATTTTGGCCCTCCAAAATGATAGTTTTAGTTCACAAATCATGGCCATTTAAATTAGCATCTCCCATCCACACAAAGTTTGCTGTTGTTTAATGCCAATGTCCATATTTTTAGAGTTAATGCTCGAGAAGTGAGCACACTAAGTGATTTTTCTTATTTTATATTACAGCTTGTTGAAGTACATGGTTGGCCTGCAACCTCTGTGTATACAAGGTCCTGTGATGTTTTTCTTTGGGTCAACCTTAAGGAATTCTTCATCTTAAACTAGAATGAATACGCTGTTTTAAAATGCAAAATTAAACAGCTTCCTGGTTATTAATCAACCACAGGTCATGAACAACAATTTGTTAACATCTTCGTCACCCCGAAACGACTGAGTATTTGCAAAGTTTAAGATTTTATTACATGAAAAACTTGCTTAATACGATAATTGTTTAGGAAGTACATTTGAAAAAAATTTGCACAAGGAAGTCTCACATGGATTTGTATTTTTACAACAAATGTAGTTTACCTGCAAAACGTAGGTAATATGTAATTATACAGTATATTTCACTTAGAATTTTGTTGGTTGTGACACTGACAAAGTCATTGTATCTCCTTATAATTAGACATGAATGAACAGGTTGTTGAATGCAACAAGTTAGAGTCATTTTTCAATTATTATCAACAAAAGCCATGAGTAACATCTTTGCACTTACGAAAAATGGTGAACAATTTTAACTGTCACCTCCGAAACGACGGCAAGTGTAAAATTCAACTTTGTTAGGAATTTACAGATTTTTCTGCAACTTGTGTCCGGAAGTAACCATCATTGAAGAGATTAGTACAGGGAGCATGATGGGGATGGCTCATGAAAACATATTTAAAAATTAAAAAGTGTGAGTTGATATGAGATTTCTGTCAAAATGTTGTTTGTTTGACTTTTTCCCTTCCAAAACTTACTTGACATTCAACCAAGGGCTAATCCACAAGCAGTGTGTGGAGTTGAATTTTGATACTACATATACTTTTGAATTAAACAGTATCTGTTTGCTGAAAATTTTTTTTATGTAATTTTAGAAAAATGGATTTTCACAAGAAATTGGTTTTTTGCTCAAATTGCCCAATAACCACAAGATTCCAAAAATGCCACCATATTTCTGACAAATAGATTAAGCTCCAATAACAGTAATTAATTCAAAATTTGATTCATTTGTGAGTGCTTTTTTAGTGAAAATAACAAAATAAAAAGTACTTTGAATTTTGACCCCAAGGGTACAAAAGTTACACAACTGATTGTGAAAATGACCATATATAAGAACCACACTAGTGAAAAGTATAAAAGTTGAAACCAAGTATGGTCAATTCCCAGGGTCAAGTGTGAAGACTGAAAGTTGTACCTCGGGATGAAGATATCAGTCCCAGGTTTATATACCCCTATATAGCCATGTCCAAAGCAAGGACAACCCCAACTGTGAATTGGATAGTGCTAATTGAAGTTATAACATAACTATCATTTATCTAGATAAACACAAAATTTACTGCCAAGTGATTACCAGCTACAATGTATTGAAACAAGGCTGTCTTGTCTGTTCTCTCTCTAGAGCAATTGAATTTTGTCCTTGGTATGACCCTCTTCCAAACCAGAATAACAATTTTTGCAGCCCTTTAATTTTCACATAGAATGTGGGGAAAAAAAAAAAAAAAAAAAAAAAGAAATTTTGACCCCAAGGGTACAAAAGTTACACCACTGATTGTGAAAATGACCATATATAAATAACCACTACTAGTTGAAAGTATAAAAGTTGAAACCAAGTATGGTCAAGTTCCAGGGTCAAGTGAATACTGAAAGTTTACTCTGGGATGAAGATATCAGTCCCAGGTTTACTATACCCCCAGGGGCGGATCCAGGATTTTTCAATAGAGGGGGCGCCAAATTTTCCGCTCGGTTGTTTGAAATTCTGAAGAGTGGGGAGGAACATACTGCGACCGCTCTGGGCGCCCAAAAAGCTAGATCTACACGGCGCCCGACGCCCTGTACCGTAATTCTTAGAAATCTACAGGGCGCCCTGTGCTTAAAAAGGTATTTTTATAGATTTACAGGGCGCCCGGCGCTCTATGCAACGCCCGGCGCCCTGTGCTCTGCAAAAAATAGAGGGGGCGCGCGCCGGGTGCGCCCCCCTCTAAATCCGCCCCTGACCCCTATATAGCCATGTCCAAATCAAGGACAACCCCAACTGTGAATTGGATAGTGCTAATTGAAGTTATAACATAACTATCATTTATCTAGATAAACACAAAATTTACTGCCAAGTGATTACCAGCTACAATGTATTGAAACAAGGCTGTCTTGTCTGTTCTCTCTCTAGAGCAATTGAATTTTGTCCTTGGTATGACCCTCTTCCAAACCAGAATAACAATTTTTGCAGCCCTTTAATTTTCACATAGAATGTGGGGAAATTGATTGTGGTAAATGGCTAAAGCTTCAGTTCTAATAATGAGACATGATTAAATTAATAAATATTTCAAGTTAATATTATGGTTATTAAGAAGAAGGCCTACTTGAAATTTTGTTTAAAAATAGTTGTTCAAATAGTTTCAGAGGTAGAGTGAGTGTGACCATGGACCTGTTAGTAAGGTCAAATGCCTAAAGTGCTAAAACTTGGTAGTAAAACTTTCAATGCTTATTAGTGAAATGGTTAACTTGAAAGACATATACCAGATGATCAAGAAGGCCTTTACTTTGAGCATAGAGTTTCACACTGCACAAATCCTTTGCCTCAATGGCATGCCTTCGCCATCACCATTGGAAATGCACACAAAGCCGATGACTTTCGAGCAAAAATTTCTGTAAAAAACGGCTCCAAACGGCCAAATTACACCCCGATTTCGGGAGATCGCTCTATACGTCCCTGGCACAGGCTGTCCCCTACCCACTACCAAAATTTTGTCACCATACAACAAGAAATGTAGCCCCTGATGTACAAAACACACACAAAATTGGGACTACATTCCTCGTGCGTCATGACTATAACCCTGGCGCTGCTAGCGCAAGGGTTAAAAATCAGACTCCTTATACTTTTTCTGACAACAATGGTCTATTGAGTACAACAATCACATTCAAAAGAGAATGCTTTCGTAACACAACAGAAGCATGAGTTACTTGTTATCATAATTGGTTTACCTTTGCAATGCTTTAAGAAAAAAGTCATTTCTTGATCTGGAAAGAGCCCAGCATTTTGGTCTTTACATATATTTGGTGATGAGATATTCCAAAAGGTCCACTTTTACACAAAATCCACTTTCTTGCGAAATGAGGCACATTTTCGCTCATAAGATTCAAACCAAACTGCCTTTAGCCCAAAGATTTCACAGGGTAAATGATAAAAATAGTAGCTTTCTTCAGATACCAAAATTTTGGTTATTCACATGTAATTTCTGCACAAAATAATCAATATAGACAAGTATATAGTTGAATGGTGATGGGCTTTATTCCGTAAAGGCTTAATTGATTTCTTTCATCCAAGTCTTGCACTAAGGATACACCAAAATTTTGACCACTTCAGGCAAAATATGGGATTCTGCGGACGAAGCCCAGGACATGCCTATTAGCGATCGGACTATGACCCTTTAAATCGTGCATTATATCAGATATTATTAAAATGAGGAAATTGAGGTAAATTTCTTTTTCATGAATGAATGTCTCTTGAGCTGGTTAGATTTGATTGAATGATACAGTTAGACAGCTATCTGATGTGCCATCCCACGATGCAATAGGTCTTACTAAAAATGCCATATATTAACATTTAAAAAGTAGCACTAGTTATGACTTTTTTGCATTCATGCAACAAAGTACAGGCCCCTTTGGTTATATAGGAATAATATAACAGCTCATGCTTTAAAATCACTAAGCTGGGAGTAATGTATTTATTCAGAGATGTACACAATGTAAAGGAGGAGTAGTCCCATTTATGAAAATCCAAAATTTGAACCAACAGCAAGGCAAAATTGTAGCGGTGAACCTCCAGGGGACATGTTTTGGGGGTACAAGACCCCTTCTCTAAAACAAATTGATACTCAAAACTTAAATTGCTTTTTGCTGCAGTTCTACCTTTATCATTAACATCAGCTCAGAAACTGAAAAAAATGTTACTTTTCCAGATTAAAAAAAAAAAAATTTTGTCACCATACAACAAGAAATGTAGCCCCTGATGTACAAAACACACACAAAATTGGGACTACATTCCTCGTGCGTCATGACTATAACCCTGGCGCTGCTAGCGCAAGGGTTAAAAATCAGACTCCTTATACTTTTTCTGACAACAATGGTCTATTGAGTACAACAATCACATTCAAAAGAGAATGCTTTCGTAACACAACAGAAGCATGAGTTACTTGTTATACACCAATCCCAAGATTTTCACATTCCAACACCTCACTGAAGCCATACTGGGGTGCATCCTGCTTGATTCACCCAATGTGCAGATTAAGTGTACCTTTTGAATTATACTTAATCAAGATTGGTACAGACGTACAAAGATTGGGAGGTTTTTTGGAGTTGGATGCCCCCAGTAATGGCTATCATTCGGACCACATCATTGGCTGGTCGGATTTGTCATACAGACAGGCCCCTTTGGTTATATAAGGAATAATATAACAGCTCATGCTTTAAAATCACTAAGCTGGGAGTAATGTTATTATTCAGAGATGTACACAATGTAAAGGAGGAGTAGTCCCATTTATGAAAATCCAAAATATTGAACCACACAAGGCAAAATTGGTTAGTGTGAACCTCCGGGGACATTTTTGGGGGTACAAGACCCTTCTCTAAAACAATTGATACTCAAAACTTAAATTGGTTTTTTTTTTTTTTTTTTTTTTTTTTTTTAAACATTAATTAATTCAACTTGAAAAAAATGTTTTTTTTTTTTACTTTTCCATATGAAAAAAAAAAAATTGGCCAGAAATCCGGAAGTTTCCGGAAAAGTTACACCTATTGTGAAAAATTGACCTTTGACCAAGAAACTAGGTCATTCTACAAATTTGACATCTCAGCAAATTCTGCAAACACAGACACATACACACTGTTTACACCTGTAGATATGATGATGGCATACAGTACCCCCGACCATTCATAATAGCCGAGGGCAATTTGAATTTATAATAAAAGAAGTGGCACTGATTTTGATGAAACTATCAGATTATGAACCTGCAGGCCCTTGAAGAATGTTCCACAAACTGCAACTGAAAAGGGCTCATTTAAAAAAAAGGCTTCTTTTTAAAATGGATTGTTTATGAGGATTGCTATTACACTAAACTTTCAAGGCAATATTCAAAATTGAACCTTTTAAAAAAAAAAATGTGGCTCAATATTTGCTATTACAATCATAGTGTGAAGTAATAACTAAGGTTGTGGACATCCAACATTAATCCGGGGGGGGGGGGGATATATTTCTTGACCCTGAAAATGTGATACACATGTTTAGGGTATGAAATACATTACCAAAAGAGCTGGGCTTTTTGGACCCATCTTCATGGAGGGGGGGGAGGGGAACAGATTGATGAACTAATAGTGTGGTTACCAATGGATGTTATGACCTCCCGTATGACATTATGGACGTCATGCAAAAATGCGCAAAATCTAAAAAAATCGCAAAATTATGGTTTTTCGCCCTTTTTCAAGCAAAAGTTGGATTTTTTGGCAATGATGTGTGTCAAGTATGCGCACACATGCTCTTACACATACAAATAAACCAAATAAATAAGATAAAACATCGTGTCACTCTATCCTTAGCACAAAAAAATGGTTTCTGCTCTATGTCGTGTAATTTCAATGGGAAATAGCTTTTCTTCTGACGCAGTGCCGCGATTATGTAACGCCATCAGAACTTGTAGTCCGGCGATTTTGTTCAAAATGGTCTTAAATCGAGCACAAGGTTTCAAAGAAAAAAGGTAACTGCAGTTTCGTGTGACAACATAACAATACAATGTCGAGTGGGCGGATTCCTCCCCCGTGCCTTTTAGGGTTAAGCAAATAATCAAAAATCATCAAAAATATTGTAAATCAGAAGTACAAAGCAACGCAAGCTAATAAAGGGATATTACTGACACAATGCATGTTACTTGTTTGGGTAGCAAAAAAATGAC
>JAMKCH010062471.1:0-11308 GCA_023653785.1 Ophioderma brevispina
TCGAGGACTAATTGAACTCGAAATTTCGTATGGTTATCCACAATTTAGTAAATGAATATAACACGTTAAACTACAGTCGATGTATGGCACAAAATGTAATAATTTTTATTAAGCAAACCGGCATTTTTCCCAATTTCAAAGTTGTATTAACCTTGAATATTAACTTGAAATACATACACACGTATCGTTGTTTCATTGGTCAATGCCAGGCTTGGACTTCCGTAATACCGATGGGAAATTCAGAAACCACTTGAATTACTGCAACTCATTCGACTCACATTACCGGAATTATCAGTATAGAAAGCAATCTCAATATTTTGTCATTTCAATTGCAGTATTTCGTAAGCTACATGTAACAACATTTTTTTAACCACATTTCAATATTTGAAGTTAAAGACACTATCAATGATTTGAAAATATTTAAATTTGCAAGGATAGCTTCAAAGTGAAGGAATAAGTCTGTAGAATTCTTTCTCATAAGTTACATTTGCCAACTGAAGAATTGACAGAAAAGGAAGAAACGGCATGTGTTCCAATATACGATTCCCCATTCATTACGCGTGTTGTAGTAAGTGTCCGAACGGACAGTCATGACTAAAATTTCCGATTCTGTTCCTTATTAGGTTGGTCTTGGACCCCTGGTCTTAATCATTTTGCTAGGTATGTTAGGATACCTGGTACTTGTTACATGACTGCTGATCACAATCTGATTTTTTAGATTTTGTCGATTTTCTGATTTTTAAGAAATCCTGATAGTGTCTTTAAGTAAAGTAATGTTTCAGTATTTAACTGAAGCATGGTCTTTAAATTTCCGCAATGGTCCCTTTACATTTCTTATTTTATCTTCTTAATGAACGAGAATTCTTCCAAACAAAATCACAAACGTCACCTTAAAATTCCCCAATGTCACAACATTGAAATAGAGCTGAATGAATGTCGACGTTCATCTGTCCGGACGGGCTAATAAAGATGAACCAAATTGGGTCATATGTAAATTGCAAGTGGTTTTGGATTAGAGTGCGAGTTTCACATGTCAAGGTCCATAAGATTTGCTCCTAAAATTCACGCTATGCGGAAAGGAAAATAAATGCGGTAACGCCACAATGTATGTAGACACGGAACAAGGTTACCTTATTGACTGTCATAGCTCAGAGTACTTATCCCAATGACTTTTTGGTATTTGGCAGTTACGGTGGTCGCGAACGGACATTACTGGCTAAATTTCCGATTCGGTCCTTATTAGGTTGGTTCTTGGTCTTATAATTTGCAGGTTATGTTATGACTACCTGTACGTGTTACCTATGCTATCAAAATCTGATTTTTTGATGATTTTGTCGATTTTTTGATTTTATCAATCACTGATAGTGTCCTTTAAGTGAAAGTAATGTTTTCAAAGTATTTAACTGAAGCAATGGTCTTTAAATTCCAGCAATGGGTCTTTACATTTCTTATTTATCTTCTTAATGAACGATAATCTTCACAAATCACAACCGGAAAACGTCACCTTAAATTCCACCAATGTCACAACATTGACATAGAGCTTGATGAAAAGTCGACCTTTCATCTGTACGTACGGTCTAATAAAGATGACTCAAACTTTTGGCATATGTTTACAATTGCAAGTGGTTTTGGTTAAGAGGCAGAGTTCACATGTCAAGTCCCATAAGAATTTCTCCTAAAATTCACGGCTAATGCGGAAGGAAAATAAATGCGTAACGCCATGTATGTTTAACAAGGACGATGTTTACCGGGTATTGACTTCATCGCTCAGAGTACTTATCCAAATGAAATTTTTGTTGGGTATTTTTGGCAGTACGCCGGTGCATCTGCAATCTTTGAGAGCACTTTTCTGGAGGAAAGGTTTTCAGTCTAATTTATGGATCTTTTACATAAACCAAATAATATAAGTACGGTATATCTAGACTTCAGTGAATTCAGTGAATAAAATAACGCTCGGAGGAACTGGCGAGCACAGAACAAAAAGACGAAATACACTGTCCCTCGAACCCTAAACCTCTCGCTTTATATAGGCGTGAGAAATACCACTGGGCCACAGATGACTGTGTTAATGTGTATACCAGTGAACCGAAGCGCTAATGTATTTCATTCTTTATTTCAAGTTGTTTCTCGGTTTGTTATCATTTACATTGAGTCCTCGCGTGCCATTGAATTGAGTTTTCGCTCCGTCATAGATTCTGCTAGAACATGCATATAAGGCCCCCCTTCTAAAATATAAAATAAAAGAAAACGCTAGAGAATGGGATTTTATAAAAACCGTACAGAAAGATGGATTTTTTAATTGTACTTATTGTTTATACTTCTTATTCTTCCATCACGTTTATTTCATTTATAGTTTTAAAACTATGCGTGTTATAACGTATGAAAAATACATACGTTGTTTGGCTTGGTTACCTCCATATATCCAGATGGACATTCCAGGTCATTCGGTCGTGGCGGACACACCTTCCTCCGTTTAGACATCCAGTAAGCAACTCGCTGTTTTCAAACAAATTAAAAGGACGAAAAGTCTATCACTTATTCCATATACAATGTCATTAAACAGCACAATGGCGATCTTGAATTCCAACTGGTTCTGGATCTAGGCATCTTTGGTAACTTATTACGTTTACCAAAAACAAATAACAAGTAAAGCGAGAGGCTTGATGATGAAGACATAGAGAGGTACACGCTGTTTGAACAATAAAAAAAAAATAGGGACAAAGACGATAGCTCATAATCAGCGCTGTAGACCTCATAAAATCTGTGATTTGTTTCCCTCTGACGGGACTTCCCCTCTATTTCCAGTTAAAATGAGGAAAATAAATTTTTGATCAAATAAATAACAATAATAATCTAATAATTAATAATAAAATTGCATTTATATTGCGCTCTACAGAGACCACCTGCCTTATAACACATACTAAGGGGGGTTGGCCGATTTAATAATAGGAAGTTTTCACTTGATATATACCCTCACCCGAATTAAATAAAAAAGGAGAAGAAAACCCACATATACCCCATCTGTAAAGTTTCGCGCCGATATTTCATTCAATATCCGTTTTGATGTGAGAGCGAAAGGTGATTTTGTCAGCCCCAAGATAGTACTGTGTAAAATTAATATTGGTCGCCCAAACTGGGCCACATTTTCGTTCGTTCACAACTTCCAAACCAACCATACTTTGGCCCTACATTTTACAGGTAACTGAGACAATAGTAGCTTTCTTTCGATAAAACCAAAATGTTGACCACCTTCTGGTAAAAAATGTGGAGAGAGGGGGTTTCTGGGGACGATGCTTATTACGTCGGACCATGGCCCTTTAAAATGCACAATTAATATCAACCCATGACATACCGCATAATAAGGAAAAACAAACTCCAAAGTTAACCAAAATTTAGCATCTGGAAATTAGTATGTTTTCAGGAGCCGCTAAAGCACTGGTGGAAGATGGCCTCTCTAATGTTAACGGAAGTTTGTTGTCCAGAGCCTCTGACAAAGACGTTGAAAGATCTGTCTCCAAATCTACGTTGTTACGGCGGTATAACTCAATACGAACCGTAGTCTTCGTCCTGTACCATCAGAATTACTTCCAACACATTTTACAGATTTCGAAACCATCATTATGGTATGATGGAGTCCGTCCGAGAAGAGACTTATACCAAAGAAGGAATTATTTATCAGATAAGTTCCTTAACAGGCAAACAGTGAAGAGTTATCAAAAGTGTGGACGTATCACCTGGTCCCACAACAGTCCATGAGAACACCAAAGGCGCTTTATTTTGCGAGCACTGGAGCATTTTGAGATATTATTTGTACTGGCCCATAGTATGAGTTTGGCGATAGTATGCGGGACAAGACCAGAGTCGTACAGCCATGGTTGCAAGCATTAAAGTGATAAACCTACGAATACGCTATAAGTTACGAATAAAAAAGCACTTGAAACATACTCTTACAGGATAGCTTCAATCTGATTGAACATACCAATACTCATGGTGAATCAAACATAACCCCAAAGATCTACCATACTGGAAGACAATGTTTCAAAACCAGGTTCTGTAATAGACCATAATTCTGTCTTTTTCTTGATTCAACTCACATGTTTTTTGGACATCCACGTGTTTATATCAATTAATGATGTATTTCTACCTTGGAGAAGGCCTGTCTCAGTGGAATGGTCAGAGATTTGTATGCAGACTGCAATGGCACTCCAACCAAGATCCGTCCTTATGAGAGAGGAACCAGGCTCTTTCCTCTTTTTCTTAAGAGAAAATTAATTAATAACTGTTGTTAAATGGAAATGACCAACACTGAATAAAAGTTAATCAACCGTTGTAAAAATGTTTCTCAACAACTGCAGGATTGCAAAGTTTAAACAACATTTTTGCGCAGTGTAGCGATTTGCAATCGCTATCTGCCTAATCGTTTTAAAACCTTATAACAAAGAAAGTCAGAAATGAGTGGGCAATATCCGCGTTTTAGATTTAGCGCTTGGCAATGCCTTGACTATGATTCAATGATTTTTAGTTTTATAAACATGTCCTTAGTACTCAAAGAATTTCCATAAAAAACCCGCCTCTCCTGGTGGCCTGGATCAAAACAGAAGATGATAATGGACTCATAATATTCACGCGACAACTAATGTCAGCGTCATTTTTTTTAAAACCGGTTCTGAGATTATGGTGATTTTATTTATTATAATTTTATTATACACAATTGGAAAGTACTTTATAAGTAAGATATCGAGAGACTTCACTATTTTGAAAACATTGCTTGATGTTTTCCACGTATAGAACACGCCGTCAGGCTAAGGTTAGCAAGGTTTTTTGTGTAATACCAACGTGTTGTGTAATTCGGTTATCCCCCACAACCCCTTGTATGATGGACAATCGCCTGATTGCATTCCTTCCATACGGAAAAACTGCAGTTTGAAGTTTATTCGCGTTATGCAGGCCTGGGATATTTTTTTTCTTCTTCTATTCCATGAATTTCTCCTCCTTCTTCAAGCCCGCCTTCAACCTTAATGCGAGATTAAACAACTGTTTCACTATAATGGACAGAAGATATAAACTGGGGCCGATAACCTTCCACACCCTCATACCCCAACAGCTTATTTTGTGATGCTTTTCCACTATAATAATTCCTATCTACCGTTATCAAATTTACTTCCCTCCTACAACACGCTGGCTAACACAAACAGAGCATTGCTCCAAACTCTGTTCTTATTGTTGTTTTTCACAACCTATAAATTACATTTTCGTGCTCCAGAACCTTCAATTTTTTAGTTATAATTCACAAAATAGATTAAATTTAAAAAAAAATCAGTTGGTTTTGACGGTTCGGTTTGATGTTATGTGCAAATGGTTGTATCACGCTGCCCCCATAATAAGCTTCTTGTGTTGTAATTTCTGTCCATTTAACGACAGAAAATACAAAATTATTGAATTTCTTCTCAAGAGCACTTTAGATTAAGCACACATACATACTCGCCAACGGTTCAGATGATATAAAAATCTCAACCTTTTTTAGGCAAGTCGGGACGAAGGCTTTGGACACGAAATGCCCCTTTGTGCTATAGAACGGTCCGTTCATACCTTCTAACAGTAATTTCTTTATTTTTGGTTTAAATCTTACGTGTCATAGTTCGGTAAAAAACATACGTGTTTTTGGCATTGGTTGTCATATACCCAGCTGGACATCGCAGTCATTCGTGGCGCACACACCGTCTCCGTTTAGACCTTCATGAGAGCAAACAGTCTGGGGGGGGGTTGAACAACAAAAAAAGAGGAAAGAACGTAGAGAATAATACCTCAATGAAATATATAGTTTTCCATTTGAAGGGGGTTCTTTCTATTTTCCGTGAATCGAATCATACAATATAAATTCTTCAAACAGGAGAGTCCAATTCTAGTTGTATGCAAAAAGATAAACCAGACAAACGGGTAATACCTATGGTCAGCGAATACAATTGGCACAAAAAAGGTATTTCGGCATGTTTTTTCGATCGGTAATTGTGCCAAAGTCCGATATTTTTTTTAAAGATATAATATATACTTTGTTGCTAGGTCTTGGTCTTTCATTTAACACCTTGCTTGTAAAAAGTGTGCCAAATGTGTAGATGAACGCCTGAAAGACATAAAACACCCAAACCATGGTTACAGTTTTTTTGGAGTTTTTTCAATGGGCATGTATGTCTGCGATACGAACACGCTGACCACAATCAATAATTGCAAGCAGGCTTTCTCGCTCATTCAGTCGTAAACCCTATTTGTGTAAAACATACACTGCATATTGCGTTGTACCACCCATGAACCATATGAAAAATCCAAAAACTTGCAACTTTTGGTGTTGGGGTTTTACGTCTTTCAAGGGCTCTATCTCGGCCATTTTTGCAACGCCTTTTTACAAGTGAGGTGTTTAATGGAAGAGCAAGACCTAGGCAACAGAATGTATTTTTCGAAACTTTCAAATTACTGACTTAGCACAATCTTGGTCGTAACCATCGTCGAGATACTTTTTTGTAATCTCAATGTTTTAAAATTATTTACATGTTGTGTCCTTCAACAAGTTCTGAACATTTTAGGGTTTTCTTTATACTATAGACAGCCGTGTTTTGGCATTGGTTATTAGTATACCAATGGACTTCTCAGTCATCGGGAGCACACACCGTCCGCCATTTAGACATTCACGTAGAGCAACAGCTGTTGAACAATAAACAATAAGAGGGAAAATACGATAGATAATTTCATAGATACAGACCTTAATAATTGGTAATTGTTTTCTTTTGAAGGAAGTTCCTTCCTGTTTCCAGTAAACAGAAGGAGGAAGGCTTACTGTAATCTTGGCGTACTAAACGAAATAGAACATTGGCATATATTTTAATTACACGCTTTTATTTTCGGGTCTCATACATCCTTGTACATGACGGATGTAAAACAATGGTGCACTGAACCTTCTTAGTTCAATTTCAGTGCGATCAACTACAAGTTCATAGGATATATATTTTTGATAAAAGATAAACTACGTTGTTTATCCAAAATAAATTGGAGTACTGGTAAATAACTATGTTCGCGATATACTCTCGATATTCTAAATATCTTTCCTTCAGCAAGTTCGGGAGATATAGGGTATTTTTTAAACTTATCAATGTCACACACGAAAAGTAATCGAAGGCCTTCAGTGTCGGAGAATTGATTTTTGAAGACGATATGCAACCCGGTGTGGCAGATATGAGATATGGTCCTCCGGAGTCATATCCCCTTACAACAGTGAAGAATAGGGCACTCCCTTCAGTTGAACCTTCACGCAACATTGTTGTCACGCTTTATTCTGTCCGTCTATCCGTTTATAGAGGACGAGGGGCGGTCCACCTTTGCTTGCTTGGGTTCTTTATAATTTTCTTTAATTCTCAAAGCCCTGCCCTCTCTACGGGGGTAAAATTAAGCTTGCGGTAGATCAAACTGATTAGTTCATTTTAATGGATAAAAAATCAGCAAAAAATTGTCATACCTCCCACCTCCCATACCTAACAGATATTTAGAAAATCTGTTTACTAAAGTCATGTCACAGCCACATTGTAAGGTGGGTGCCAAGGGCTGCTACTATGGTCTACTAAATAACTATTAAACACGTACACACATTATTACATATACTACGCAGTAGTTAAAACAGCCACAAAGATGGACGTCATTCTTGAAGCTCTGAATGCGATCGTTTAGCATGCAACCGGGGATACAATGAAAACGCAATAAAAAATGTTATCTAAAAAGTGAACCGAGGGCTAAGTGAACACGTATTTTAGTGATATAGTGTACCTCATATAATACGCGTCGTTAATCTTATGTAATATAACGTTACAAAAGAATAAACTCACGTGTTTCACACCGGTGACCGGCATAAGCAGTGGAACATTCACATACATTTGGCGAAAACACAACTTCGCCTTTGCGCAATGGGACAGCATGCAGCTGTTTTAAAATGTAAATCATGCCATCAAGAAAACCTGTCCGTCTCATGATTGCTGATTGTTTAGGTGGTTGACGAATAAAAACAAAAACAAAAAGACACACACGGGCAACAAACAAGCAGGATTTTCCTTGCTAAAGATGCAGCTATGATATATTTGTCGATAATGTGGCCTGATCAGAGTCTCACAGCTGCACCACAATTTAAGTTATGGCGCCAAAATTTTATTAAAACCTAGAAGGAATAAAAATGTAATATTTTCAAGTGGTATTATCAATGTCTTTTAATTAAATGTATATAAACGGAGTGCTCAAATATGCTTTCAGTACAATGGTAAATAACATGTGAGCTTCATGTGGAGACATCCGTGTTGGCACGTTATGCTATGCAGCAAATTATTGTCAACAGCAGTTGGGGACCGGTGCAGATTCTGCATTATCTTAACTCCTCTGCACACTGAATAATTCCAATTAGTTATTTGGCGCTAGGCAGACATGCACAACACACTTGATGATGAAAGCGGGTGGGACTTGTCACTATACGAGTCAAAAAAGGGATAAACCTACACAAGTGCTATTATTCACCAATGGTTGCCTTCTATTCAGACTCCTTGTATGCCGATACCTTCACATGAAAGTGGATCTCAAGATTAGTTAAAGGTGCCACGCAAGGATCTCCGAACACACTAATTCAAGCACTCCCTTCCAAAGAATATGGATCTCAAGATATTTAAAGGTGCCCACGCAAGGATCTCCGAACACAATAATTCAAGCACTTACCTTCACAGGAATATTGGATCTCAAATATTAAAGGTGCCCACGCAAGGATCTCCGAACACACCATTGTGGGCGCACCACGTTACAGTTTTTTCCATTGCACCGCTGTGAACGACAATTTTAAAGGATCCACTCGCACCACAGGTCTGTGGTGTATATGGGACCGGATGGACAGGTGAGTCTGTTCGTCGTCCTATAAGCAGATGTAACCGCGATAATTTCGCCATCCATTACATGTCAAAGTAATCTGTTTCATGGTCACAGACATGCATGACAGGAACAGTGCCTGGAATGAATAGACAAATAAATAACTTGAACCAATCTACAGACGCCGAAAAAATCGCTGCATTTATTATATATCTTAAATTTTGACCCCAGTTGTAATCTTAGACACACCATTGCAGCAGAATGCAGAGATTTCCCGAGGAGGCGCCCTATTTTTCAACAAAGGTGTTTTTTGCAGTATACATAATGCTTGTCCATATACTAAACACTGCGTGAAATAGCTAGCTCAAATCGACGAAGTCCATTCATATAGAAAAATCACAACTTGGTTGTAAAATCCGGCTCCGGAATTTTGTTATACAAGTATTCCTATGGCACGCAATACTACACATATAAATGTTTACCTGCATGAAAACGAAGAGTCCGATTCATCTCAGACTTTGGAATTGAGCATGTTAGGTGACTATCTTTAGTTTATAATTGACTACTTTAATTAGTACACAAAAAAATTGTGATTTTTGAATCTCTGAAATCAGCCTTTAAGGAGACACCTATGCACACAGGGAGAGGGCGGCCAAGAAATCCCAAGTTCAGACGGTCGCCCCATGGTTTTTAACACTACCGTAAAAGCGAAATCTTCACGAAAAATCCTGAACTTTTATTATGTTGTAAGGGAATATTTTCTTATTCCAAAACAGTGGAGTGAAGAATCAACTCCAATGGATAGGGTTATTTCTGAATTTTTGTATGAATAAACGAACGAGGACGAGGTTCGTATTTGGGCATGGGAACAACATAACGGGGGGGGGGACCCCCCACAGTCAAAACACCCAAATTGGTTTTTGTGGTTTGCACTTCGTATTGCTGTAATTTTCTTTTGACATTTTGGTGATTGCTATAATGAATGAGGCTTGGCCGCCCACCGCCTGATGGCACATTTGAAAAAATCGTGAGCCCTCAAGATTTTTTCCAAAGTTATATTTTTGCTTGGAAAATGGGTAGAACTCAAATCAACGACTAGTTTTATGGTTGACTATTTTGCGCATAAAATACTTCTATCTGTATTCACCCAAGGTATAGCTATCATTTGAGAGCAAATTCAAAAAAAAATCTTATTTTTGTTGGAAAATGTGCCTAGTTGACCAGGAGTCCTCTCAGGCTGTCTAGACATTTAGGGAAGATTCTCAAACGATGTTAAAAATAAACGGTGGTTTAGGCCTAAACTGTGGTTAGCTAAACGCACCGCTTAAAAAAAACGCAGGTGAAATATTTTAACAAGTCGTTTAGCTAACCACTGTATTTCAACGCCGTAATATAATCCACCGAACTGTGACTGATCTTCCGCCTATATTCATTACGTGTGTTCGGTGAACAACGATTTTAGCCAGACAATGCCTTCGTAGTTGTAAATGAAACGCAGGAAGCCCACGGGTTAAATTTCAAGAATGTCGAGTTACGCAAGGAAAAGCTTAGAATTTGTTGAATGATGCAGACAAAAACCCGGGCCTATTTAAAACATTGTTTGGCCCGTATTCCAGAAAACTTGTTTAAATAAACGCGCATTTTAAGCTTAAACAATCGGCGTAATTTAAAACTGGTTTAGCAAAACGGGTGTTTATATATTTTTACCATTTGCTTACTTAAACAGAAAGCTTTAAACTGAGTAACATCGTCGTATTTAAAGACCCCTAATTGATGTATATTAATAAAAGGCCCTATTGCTTTAATGTTGAACGCACAAAGTGTACCATGGCTTCCGGTAAACGTTTAGGGGTTACACCAACGGATGAGAATGAGAGCACAATGGCTCTTGTCAAATTGAACAGTACAATGAAACCGATGCATTCACGAAAGCACACACCTAAAAACACTTCTAAACAGCCCCGTACCTAGGTTAAATTTCGATGCATTTTAGCGGAGTGTTAAAAGTTAAAATGCGTTTTTAACTTCTAAAATCCTTTCTGGAATTGCGTTACTTAAGCGATTACGTTTTATCTCACATAGAACGTGCGCCTTAGCTTAAAATCACGTAAACCTAAAAACACCTTTGAAATACGGGCCGTTATGTCGTTATGCCCGCACTTGCATCATTCCATTATTTGCTATAACACGATAAACACGAGTTTAGATTGATGAAAATAGAAAGCAAAGGAAAAAAATGGCGAGAGAAGTATGAACTGCGGACGGAAAAGAAAAAGAAAGATAAAAGAAATAAAGGAGGTACTGGTCTAACCACGAGTAACACATAGAGCTGAAAATATCAGGCATTGATGAAAACGTGAAGTTAAAACACGCCTTAAACTACAACCGGACCAAAGTCTAAGTATAACAACGTTTTAGGCATGTT